>CM068375.1:220282655-220571655 GCA_034769895.1 Magicicada septendecula | reverse complement strand
TATATGAAGGAGAGAGAAGAAAAATTTTAGGGAAATAGAACATAAAAGGGAATAATAAAGAAAGAAAATAATACCAATTACTATATTATGAACCATGACTTAATAAAGAATGAATACAGAAGAAGTAGCGATGGATGAATTCCTGATTCATAACAACTTGAGAAAATAAACTATATTGATGATTTCAGAAAGAAAATCTAATAATCTTTGTTTCGAAATAATCAATTTTGGTGGCGATGCATTATGTAACATGACATAAGGTAGTGAAGACTCAATTGTATTTAATTATAAAATAAACAGCTGAAGAAGAGTAAGAGGCAAAAACTTATAAACTTAAAGATCAATAACCCAATAAATGACAAATGACTATTAACCTGACAATGACCTGACACAATAGATCGGATAGAAACCAAAGGAACCAAGAGACAGTGAAGAAGCAGTTAAAACCTAAGTGCAATCAAGTCATCCCAAAAAAGTGAACAGAATATTGTAAATTTAATAACGAACTGATGTTCGTAGTATATGAGATGTAACTAGGACAATAAGATTAATGGAGGGTAATAATGTCACATATATCTTGTTTATAAAAGAATGTACTTGTATAATACAATGTAGGGAGTTAGAAGCTAACCATGCCCCAAACTAATTGTAATGATAATGGCCAAAGACAATAAACAATACTTTGAGCCAAAACAAAAGCAATATTAGAATGATAACCAAAAGTGATCAGTGTGATTTGGAAGTAAATTAGTTATTCATGACCATAATCACACAGTGATATAAAGTAATCAGACAACCCTTGAATAAACAAGTGAATAAGTTAAAAGTGTGTGTAAAACTAAATAAGTAGTGAAGTGATAGGTATAGAATATAATAAAACAAAGTAAGCATGGTAGTAATTAAAGAAACCTTCTAATGAAAGGAAAAGTGCAGTGGGGGTGTAGAACAAAATATTATATAAGCCAACTATGATAAACAGACAAACAATTTTTGATAAACTGTGCATTAGTAAGTAAGATTGAACTAATTGTGATATTATTAATTTAGGTAATAAGATATCAGGATTATATATTAAGGTAAGAATTAAGGTATTAGAATGAATAGCAAATTAAGAAGGACAGACACTGTATTTAAGTGAAGGGAATAGTAGACAAGACATATCATGTAAGGAACAGTTTATCAATAGTATTATAAGAGTTTTGTTAGTGTTCAGAAAATCATAGCATAGAGTAAATTATAGGGTAAGCAAAATAACAGTAGTTAAAAGTTATTTCAGGCTAGAACCTGATGAGAAATATTTCATAATAAGAATTAGAGTTAGGAATACTGATGTTTATTGTTTGTTTTGTTTATAAATTGTATTAGAATTACCAGAGATGTTAGCAAGAAATGTTAGATGGAAGTAGAATGGAATCTAGGCTCTAGGCCAAACTGTTGAATATAAATTTATTAGTTTTGAGAACAAATAATAATCCAAAGTTAAGGCAGAAAGTGCCAAATGATTAAACCATTTAAGTGAGTATTCCTAGTACCAAAAATGTGAATAACAACTAATTTTGAATAAAATATATGTAAAATATAAATATGGAAAATAGTAAAAATGTAATTAGCTATTCAAAAGTGGGCATGAGGGATATCAAAATAACCACCATGAAAAATTAGGAAGAATGGTACTAATGTAATAACTCTAGCTATTTGCATAAAGTAGTAATCTTCAGTTGAAGATATTTTGGTAAAAATAGACGAAAAAAGACGATAAATCATAACAATGACTTCAGTTAATAACCAATGAAAATTAGCATAATTTATTAAGTAACCATAGCAACAAGAAAAATAACGCCAAAAAACCGTTAGATTTTCAGTAGTTATTATTGACCAACTCCAGAGAGTGGATCGAGGAGCTCTCATATCAAAATTAAAATTATTATTCTTCAAGTAATTTCCAACCTAATTAAAACCAGAGGAAGATAATTACAATAGTACAGGGAATCCTGAACCAAAATTTTGTTATTAAAAATTAATTAACAAACCGTAGTTATCAGAAGAAGACGAAACGACGCCGTGACGAAGAGAGACGACCACGGACACTAAATGAAGATCAGTGGAACATCCTAAAAGAAGAAGACGACATCAACTGAAGAAATACGAGGCCTGAGTCAGCGAGGAGAAGCGCCGAGAAGAGGGAAACAAAAATCTGGAGAGTAGAAGAAGACGACAGCCCAGGAGTTATCCATAGAAGAAGACGACATCAGGATCTTCAGCAGGAAAACCGATGAGTATAAACATTATCCCTTAAATCGAATTCACAATTTTTTGGTCTGATTTATATATAACTAAGTCACCTCACTGATCACTATTCCGAGTCAAAATAAATGCTTATTTAAATTCACTATTTAACTTTAACCAATTAACAATTATTAAAAAAGTAAAATATAATAAAATAATTAATGAACCTTTTGATAACTGAACTCAGACAAACGAAACCTAACCCAAAATTGCTTTACAAGTTTTCATTGGTGATTACTTAATTAAATGTAATGAGATATCGA
Source organism: Magicicada septendecula (assembly GCA_034769895.1). Lineage (NCBI taxonomy): Eukaryota > Metazoa > Arthropoda > Insecta > Hemiptera > Cicadidae > Magicicada > Magicicada septendecula. Next base: position 220,569,106 of record CM068375.1, on the reverse strand, counting down.
TTTATTTATGTAATTAGTATTAAGAATTGTTATAACTTTGTGTGTGTTAGCCGTAAGTATATATTTCTGTAGCCGAAAGGACTTAACACCCCTGAGAAAAAACCATATATTTACTGTAAACTAACATTACTGACGGATTGTATACAAACTGAGCTGAGCAAGTACCAACCGAACATTTGTAATAGCCGGTGCAGAAAACGAATTTTGATGTATCATAAAGCAATTGAAATATTTTCAAGGATTAATAAATGTTCTCAATCTGCAATTCTGTATGTTTGATTCAGTTAATTTAGAATAACAACTAATAATTATTGAAGTGAAGGCGTTAAAGCGAGACGCTAGCTGGGTCATACTGCAGAAAGCTGTGCGCCAATCAGGTGGCGAGGCGGCAACATTTGAATGCAGCAGAGCGAAATACGGTTTACCCGTACACGACTGAGAAGATACATTTTGACACGTTCAACACCAAACAACATTAAAACTTTAATTTTTACAAACGCACAACCATGATTCTTTACAAAGTGGCGCGCCAACTAGTAGGGCTAGAATAGTTAGGGAAACATACTTTTAAACTTTACAGATTCTAGCGGCGACTACGGAAATGCAAACGGCAAAACACGAGAAGGAGGCGGAAAAGGAGACAAAGAGATCGGAAAAGGAGATAGAAGAAAAACGAGTTAGCTATGCAGAATGGATGACAGCACTATTTAAAAAGTTTAGCAGAGAGATGGAGTACATCGAAAGGAACACCACTGACCATGAACGAGCACAAATGAGTCGCGCGAATGCAATGGGAACGCCAAACGACCAAATGTCATTGAAGGAAATTTATGATGAAGTGTGGAAGCTGGACACCAAGTGCAATAAGGAAGAGACTATCGGAACAGCCCAAGGGAAAAGCGATAACAAGGTGGAAGGAATGACGATAGAAGATTGGGAGAAATGGTACAGTAATGAAAACCAAATGAAAAAAGAACGAACGGGAGTATACGCACAAGTTACGGAGGAGTATACACAGGAGGAATATGACCAATGGAGACAATCTATAAGACAACCGGAACAACAAGTACAAACAGAAAACACAGAGCTAAGAGAATGGATAAGGGTTATGTTCGAGCTATCCAGAGAAGATATGTGTAATTGGAGGAAGAAACATAATCAAATAAAAGAGTTCAGCGAACCACCAAATAACAAAAACCTAGAACAACCCAATGTTCAATTAGAAAAAGAAATAGTCAAGGACGTGGAAGTGAAGCAACAAAAGAAAATGCCAGAACCCATACAACAGGAGAAAACGACATGGTTAACCGAAGAAAGATATAATATCATAATGGAATTCATGGAAAGAATGTGTCAGAAAATGGAGGATCGGAACGAAAAATTGGACAGATTTAACGAGAAATTGAGTGAACCACTAGACAGGGATTCCAAAAGCGTTGAGGAACCGGTAATTACGAAAACAGAAGATAGTAAGAAGGAAACAGAATTAAAAGAAGACAATAGCATACCATTACCTGCAAATAAAAATGGCGACCACAAGGAGGATATCCAAACTATGAAAATGAAGAAAGTAAGACAGATACATCCAAGGAAACTCATAAATACAAGAGAAGAGTTGGAGATGATGAAGAATGGACTACTTGAGATGTTTAATGTACTAATTAATGACCAGAATGAAATGATGAATTTTAAAAATAACAGAAGGAACTTACTAGAAACTTTAGAAGGGAATCACTACAAAACAGTGTGTAACAGAATAAGAAGGAGAAGACACTTAATAGACATGCATAATCCAATATCAACGATACCATCTACAATGGAAACAGCATTGACCTATTCGTTGTATAAACAAAATAATGAAATGATTGAGATAGCAATGGAAACAAGTGAAAATGTTATGACAGAACCATCTAAATACAGAATAATAGCAAGAAAGTGGACACAAACAGAAGTCATTATGAAAACGACAGCAATCCGAACGGGAGCAGCTCATATAATCATGGACAATGGTTAAACCAAGTGTGGAGGAACACTGAGAAATGGGACTGATTTTAAGTAAACTGACCATGCAAACCATTTAATGTATACAAATGAGAAGATTAACTTACAAGAAAAAAGGAGTATATATAACAGGGTCCATTGTATAATAAAATAAATACCCTATATCATATTGAAAGATAATAAAAATAATACCTATGTCATAAGTGAAATCACAACTAAAAAGATAAAAGGGACTTATAACCAGTCTTCTTTAAAAAAGTATTATGAACCAGTGTCAGAAAATTAAGAGAATTTTGAAGGTAAAAAATTATCAAAATTCAAAAATAAATGTAAGCACAACTTACAGTAAGTATTTGATTGGAACTATTATTATTATAAATGAAAGGGAATTTAGAAGAAAGATAAGCTAAGTTCAAAACAAAGGAAGGCTAAACTTACGACCAAGTGTGAAACAAAATGTGTAAACACATGTAAATTTGAAAATGTATAATGAAATATCATAAAAATTGAGATATAAATAATTCAATGTTACACAAATAATGATGACGCTACATAACATCATTAACAAACCCTATTGCAAAAAGGGGTTAAATAAAAATTAATGTTTCACAAAAGAAGAAACAAAACAATCAAATCAAAAATAACACTGGCAGATTAACTGAACTATCAATGAAAAAATATAAGTGAGCCAAAGCCAGCTACAAATGTTAATTTTAAATATCAATGAGCATTAAAGTGATGACAAATAGAATCACTACCATATAAAATAAGCCATTGAAACAATGCAAAATGCCTATTAAATATCGCCACAAGCTTAAACAAAGGAATCCAGATAAGTTATTGAGATGAAAAGTCATGAGATGTATAAAGGAGAGAATAATTAATCCCAAAAGTGTTTTATTGTATTAATATTATGTGAGTCGGAAATGAACGACTATTATTATAATTATTATGAATATTATTATGTGATGATTTTATGTTGAGATACGTCCAACAATTATTTATGTTATTGAGCAGATAGGCAAGGCCTCTGAACTCAAAATGTGTATAAATGGATAGCAGAGTAATAGAGCCACACGTGCCCTCTGGCTATTACCAATTTATATGAAGGAGAGAGAAGAAAAATTTTAGGGAAATAGAACATAAAAGGGAATAATAAAGAAAGAAAATAATACCAATTACTATATTATGAACCATGACTTAATAAAGAATGAATACAGAAGAAGTAGCGATGGATGAATTACTGATTCATAACAACTTGAGAAAATAAACTATATTGATGATTTCAGAAAGAAAATCTAATAATCTTTGTTTCGAAATAATCAATTTTGGTGGCGATGCATTATGTAACATGACATAAGGTAGTGAAGACTCAATTGTATTTAATTATAAAATAAACAGCTGAAGAAGAGTAAGAGGCAAAAACTTATAAACTTAAAGATCAATAACCCAATAAATGACAAATGACTATTAACCTGACAATGACCTGACATAATAGATCGGATAGAAACCAAAGGAACCAAGAGACAGTGAAGAAGCAGTTAAAACCTAAGTGCAATCAAGTCATCCCAAAAAAGTGAACAGAATATTGTAAATTTAATAACGAACTGATGTTCGTAGTATATGAGATGTAACTAGGACAATAAGATTAATGGAGGGTAATAATGTCACATATATCTTGTTTATAAAAGAATGTACTTGTATAATACAATGTAGGGAGTTAGAAGCTAACAATGCCCCAAACTAATTGTAATGATAATGGCCAAAGACAATAAACAATACTTTGAGCCAAAACAAAAGCAATATTAGAATGATAACCAAAAGTGATCAGTGTGATTTGGAAGTAAATTAGTTATTCATGACCATAATCACACAGTGATATAAAGTAATCAGACAACCCTTGAATAAACAAGTGAATAAGTTAAAAGTGTGTGTAAAACTAAATAAGTAGTGAAGTGATAGGTATAGAATATAATAAAACAAAGTGAGCATGGTAGTAATTAAAGAAACCTTCTAATGAAAGGAAAAGTGCAGTGGGGGTGTAGAACAAAATATTATATAAGCCAACTATGATAAACAGACAAACAATTTTTGATAAACTGTGCATTAGTAAGTAAGATTGAACTAATTGTGATATTATTAATTTAGGTAATAAGATATCAGGATTATATATTAAGGTAAGAATTAAGGTATTAGAATGAATAGCAAATTAAGAAGGACAGACACTGTATTTAAGTGAAGGGAATAGTAGACAAGACATATCATGTAAGGATCAGTTTATCAATAGTATTATAAGAGTTTTGTTAGTGTTCAGAAAATCATAGCATAGAGTAAATTATAGGGTAAGCAAAATAACAGTAGTTAAAAGTTATTTCAGGCTAGAACCTGATGAGAAATATTTCATAATAAGAATTAGAGTTAGGAATACTGATGTTTATTGTTTGTTTTGTTTATAAATTGTATTAGAATTACCAGAGATGTTAGCAAGAAATGTTAGATGGAAGTAGAATGGAATCTAGGCTCTAGGCCAAACTGTTGAATATAAATTTATTAGTTTTGAGAACAAATAATAATCCAAAGTTAAGGCAGAAAGTGCCAAATGATTAAACCATTTAAGTGAGTATTCCTAGTACCAAAAATGTGAATAACAACTAATTTTGAATAAAATATATGTAAAATATAAATATGGAAAATAGTAAAAATGTAATTAGCTATTCAAAAGTGGGCATGAGGGATATCAAAATAACCACCATGAAAAATTAGGAAGAATGGTACTAATGTAATAACTCTAGCTATTTGCATAAAGTAGTAATCTTCAGTTGAAGATATTTTGGTAAAAATAGACGAAAAAAGACGATAAGTCATAACAATGACTTCAGTTAATAACCAATGAAAATTAGCATAATTTATTAAGTAACCATAGCAACAAGAAAAATAACGCCAAAAAACCGTTAGATTTTCAGTAGTTATTATTGACCAACGCCAGAGAGTGGATCGAGGAGCTCTCATATCAAAATTAAAATTATTATTCTTCAAGTAATTTCCAACCTAATTAAAACCAGAGGAAGATAATTACAATAGTACAGGGAATCCTGAACCAAAATTTTGTTATTAAAAATTAATTAACAAACCGTAGTTATCAGAAGAAGACGAAACGACGCCGTGACGAAGAGAGACGACCACGGACACTAAATGAAGATCAGTGGAACATCCTAAAAGAAGAAGACGACATCAACTGAAGAAATACGAGGCCTGAGTCAGCGAGGAGAAGCGCCGAGAAGAGGGAAACAAAAATCTGGAGAGTAGAAGAAGACGACAGCCCAGGAGTTATCCATAGAAGAAGACGACATCAGGATCTTCAGCAGGAAAACCGATGAGTATAAACATTATCCCTTAAATCGAATTCACAATTTTTTGGTCTGATTTATATATAACTAAGTCACCTCACTGATCACTATTCCGAGTCAAAATAAATGCTTATTTAAATTCACTATTTAACTTTAACCAATTAACAATTATTAAAAAAGTAAAATATAATAAAATAATTAATGAACCTTTTGATAACTGAACTCAGACAAACGAAACCTAACCCAAAATTGCTTTACAAGTTTTCATTGGTGATTACTTAATTAAATGTAATGAGATATCGATTTATTTATGTAATTAGTATTAAGAATTGTTATAACTTTGTGTGTGTTAGCCGTAAGTATATATTTCTGTAGCCGAAAGGACTTAACACCCCTGAGAAAAAACCATATATTTACTGTAAACTAACATTACTGACGGATTGTATACAAACTGAGCTGAGCAAGTACCAACCGAACATTTGTAATAGCCGGTGCAGAAAACGAATTTTGATGTATCATAAAGCAATTGAAATATTTTCAAGGATTAATAAATGTTCTCAATCTGCAATTCTGTATGTTTGATTCAGTTAATTTAGAATAACAACTAATAATTATTGAAGTGAAGGCGTTAAAGCGAGACGCTAGCTGGGTCATACTGCAGAAAGCTGTGCGCCAATCAGGTGGCGAGGCGGCAACATTTGAATGCAGCAGAGCGAAATACGGTTTACCCGTACACGACTGAGAAGATACATTTTGACACGTTCAACACCAAACAACATTAAAACTTTAATTTTTACAAACGCACAACCATGATTCTTTACAAAGTGGCGCGCCAACTAGTAGGGCTAGAATAGTTAGGGAAACATACTTTTAAACTTTACAGATTCTAGCGGCGACTACGGAAATGCAAACGGCAAAACACGAGAAGGAGGCGGAAAAGGAGACAAAGAGATCGGAAAAGGAGATAGAAGAAAAACGAGTTAGCTATGCAGAATGGATGACAGCACTATTTAAAAAGTTTAGCAGAGAGATGGAGTACATCGAAAGGAACACCACTGACCATGAACGAGCACAAATGAGTCGCGCGAATGCAATGGGAACGCCAAACGACCAAATGTCATTGAAGGAAATTTATGATGAAGTGTGGAAGCTGGACACCAAGTGCAATAAGGAAGAGACTATCGGAACAGCCCAAGGGAAAAGCGATAACAAGGTGGAAGGAATGACGATAGAAGATTGGGAGAAATGGTACAGTAATGAAAACCAAATGAAAAAAGAACGAACGGGAGTATACGCACAAGTTACGGAGGAGTATACACAGGAGGAATATGACCAATGGAGACAATCTATAAGACAACCGGAACAACAAGTACAAACAGAAAACACAGAGCTAAGAGAATGGATAAGGGTTATGTTCGAGCTATCCAGAGAAGATATGTGTAATTGGAGGAAGAAACATAATCAAATAAAAGAGTTCAGCGAACCACCAAATAACAAAAACCTAGAACAACCCAATGTTCAATTAGAAAAAGAAATAGTCAAGGACGTGGAAGTGAAGCAACAAAAGAAAATGCCAGAACCCATACAACAGGAGAAAACGACATGGTTAACCGAAGAAAGATATAATATCATAATGGAATTCATGGAAAGAATGTGTCAGAAAATGGAGGATCGGAACGAAAAATTGGACAGATTTAACGAGAAATTGAGTGAACCACTAGACAGGGATTCCAAAAGCGTTGAGGAACCGGTAATTACGAAAACAGAAGATAGTAAGAAGGAAACAGAATTAAAAGAAGACAATAGCATACCATTACCTGCAAATAAAAATGGCGACCACAAGGAGGATATCCAAACTATGAAAATGAAGAAAGTAAGACAGATACATCCAAGGAAACTCATAAATACAAGAGAAGAGTTGGAGATGATGAAGAATGGACTACTTGAGATGTTTAATGTACTAATTAATGACCAGAATGAAATGATGAATTTTAAAAATAACAGAAGGAACTTACTAGAAACTTTAGAAGGGAATCACTACAAAACAGTGTGTAACAGAATAAGAAGGAGAAGACACTTAATAGACATGCATAATCCAATATCAACGATACCATCTACAATGGAAACAGCATTGACCTATTCGTTGTATAAACAAAATAATGAAATGATTGAGATAGCAATGGAAACAAGTGAAAATGTTATGACAGAACCATCTAAATACAGAATAATAGCAAGAAAGTGGACACAAACAGAAGTCATTATGAAAACGACAGCAATCCGAACGGGAGCAGCTCATATAATCATGGACAATGGTTAAACCAAGTGTGGAGGAACACTGAGAAATGGGACTGATTTTAAGTAAACTGACCATGCAAACCATTTAATGTATACAAATGAGAAGATTAACTTACAAGAAAAAAGGAGTATATATAACAGGGTCCATTGTATAATAAAATAAATACCCTATATCATATTGAAAGATAATAAAAATAATACCTATGTCATAAGTGAAATCACAACTAAAAAGATAAAAGGGACTTATAACCAGTCTTCTTTAAAAAAGTATTATGAACCAGTGTCAGAAAATTAAGAGAATTTTGAAGGTAAAAAATTATCAAAATTCAAAAATAAATGTAAGCACAACTTACAGTAAGTATTTGATTGGAACTATTATTATTATAAATGAAAGGGAATTTAGAAGAAAGATAAGCTAAGTTCAAAACAAAGGAAGGCTAAACTTACGACCAAGTGTGAAACAAAATGTGTAAACACATGTAAATTTGAAAATGTATAATGAAATATCATAAAAATTGAGATATAAATAATTCAATGTTACACAAATAATGATGACGCTACATAACATCATTAACAAACCCTATTGCAAAAAGGGGTTAAATAAAAATTAATGTTTCACAAAAGAAGAAACAAAACAATCAAATCAAAAATAACACTGGCAGATTAACTGAACTATCAATGAAAAAATATAAGTGAGCCAAAGCCAGCTACAAATGTTAATTTTAAATATCAATGAGCATTAAAGTGATGACAAATAGAATCACTACCATATAAAATAAGCCATTGAAACAATGCAAAATGCCTATTAAATATCGCCACAAGCTTAAACAAAGGAATCCAGATAAGTTATTGAGATGAAAAGTCATGAGATGTATAAAGGAGAGAATAATTAATCCCAAAAGTGTTTTATTGTATTAATATTATGTGAGTCGGAAATGAACGACTATTATTATAATTATTATGAATATTATTATGTGATGATTTTATGTTGAGATACGTCCAACAATTATTTATGTTATTGAGCAGATAGGCAAGGCCTCTGAACTCAAAATGTGTATAAATGGATAGCAGAGTAATAGAGCCACACGTGCCCTCTGGCTATTACCAATTTATATGAAGGAGAGAGAAGAAAAATTTTAGGGAAATAGAACATAAAAGGGAATAATAAAGAAAGAAAATAATACCAATTACTATATTATGAACCATGACTTAATAAAGAATGAATACAGAAGAAGTAGCGATGGATGAATTACTGATTCATAACAACTTGAGAAAATAAACTATATTGATGATTTCAGAAAGAAAATCTAATAATCTTTGTTTCGAAATAATCAATTTTGGTGGCGATGCATTATGTAACATGACATAAGGTAGTGAAGACTCAATTGTATTTAATTATAAAATAAACAGCTGAAGAAGAGTAAGAGGCAAAAACTTATAAACTTAAAGATCAATAACCCAATAAATGACAAATGACTATTAACCTGACAATGACCTGACATAATAGATCGGATAGAAACCAAAGGAACCAAGAGACAGTGAAGAAGCAGTTAAAACCTAAGTGCAATCAAGTCATCCCAAAAAAGTGAACAGAATATTGTAAATTTAATAACGAACTGATGTTCGTAGTATATGAGATGTAACTAGGACAATAAGATTAATGGAGGGTAATAATGTCACATATATCTTGTTTATAAAAGAATGTACTTGTATAATACAATGTAGGGAGTTAGAAGCTAACAATGCCCCAAACTAATTGTAATGATAATGGCCAAAGACAATAAACAATACTTTGAGCCAAAACAAAAGCAATATTAGAATGATAACCAAAAGTGATCAGTGTGATTTGGAAGTAAATTAGTTATTCATGACCATAATCACACAGTGATATAAAGTAATCAGACAACCCTTGAATAAACAAGTGAATAAGTTAAAAGTGTGTGTAAAACTAAATAAGTAGTGAAGTGATAGGTATAGAATATAATAAAACAAAGTGAGCATGGTAGTAATTAAAGAAACCTTCTAATGAAAGGAAAAGTGCAGTGGGGGTGTAGAACAAAATATTATATAAGCCAACTATGATAAACAGACAAACAATTTTTGATAAACTGTGCATTAGTAAGTAAGATTGAACTAATTGTGATATTATTAATTTAGGTAATAAGATATCAGGATTATATATTAAGGTAAGAATTAAGGTATTAGAATGAATAGCAAATTAAGAAGGACAGACACTGTATTTAAGTGAAGGGAATAGTAGACAAGACATATCATGTAAGGATCAGTTTATCAATAGTATTATAAGAGTTTTGTTAGTGTTCAGAAAATCATAGCATAGAGTAAATTATAGGGTAAGCAAAATAACAGTAGTTAAAAGTTATTTCAGGCTAGAACCTGATGAGAAATATTTCATAATAAGAATTAGAGTTAGGAATACTGATGTTTATTGTTTGTTTTGTTTATAAATTGTATTAGAATTACCAGAGATGTTAGCAAGAAATGTTAGATGGAAGTAGAATGGAATCTAGGCTCTAGGCCAAACTGTTGAATATAAATTTATTAGTTTTGAGAACAAATAATAATCCAAAGTTAAGGCAGAAAGTGCCAAATGATTAAACCATTTAAGTGAGTATTCCTAGTACCAAAAATGTGAATAACAACTAATTTTGAATAAAATATATGTAAAATATAAATATGGAAAATAGTAAAAATGTAATTAGCTATTCAAAAGTGGGCATGAGGGATATCAAAATAACCACCATGAAAAATTAGGAAGAATGGTACTAATGTAATAACTCTAGCTATTTGCATAAAGTAGTAATCTTCAGTTGAAGATATTTTGGTAAAAATAGACGAAAAAAGACGATAAGTCATAACAATGACTTCAGTTAATAACCAATGAAAATTAGCATAATTTATTAAGTAACCATAGCAACAAGAAAAATAACGCCAAAAAACCGTTAGATTTTCAGTAGTTATTATTGACCAACGCCAGAGAGTGGATCGAGGAGCTCTCATATCAAAATTAAAATTATTATTCTTCAAGTAATTTCCAACCTAATTAAAACCAGAGGAAGATAATTACAATAGTACAGGGAATCCTGAACCAAAATTTTGTTATTAAAAATTAATTAACAAACCGTAGTTATCAGAAGAAGACGAAACGACGCCGTGACGAAGAGAGACGACCACGGACACTAAATGAAGATCAGTGGAACATCCTAAAAGAAGAAGACGACATCAACTGAAGAAATACGAGGCCTGAGTCAGCGAGGAGAAGCGCCGAGAAGAGGGAAACAAAAATCTGGAGAGTAGAAGAAGACGACAGCCCAGGAGTTATCCATAGAAGAAGACGACATCAGGATCTTCAGCAGGAAAACCGATGAGTATAAACATTATCCCTTAAATCGAATTCACAATTTTTTGGTCTGATTTATATATAACTAAGTCACCTCACTGATCACTATTCCGAGTCAAAATAAATGCTTATTTAAATTCACTATTTAACTTTAACCAATTAACAATTATTAAAAAAGTAAAATATAATAAAATAATTAATGAACCTTTTGATAACTGAACTCAGACAAACGAAACCTAACCCAAAATTGCTTTACAAGTTTTCATTGGTGATTACTTAATTAAATGTAATGAGATATCGATTTATTTATGTAATTAGTATTAAGAATTGTTATAACTTTGTGTGTGTTAGCCGTAAGTATATATTTCTGTAGCCGAAAGGACTTAACACCCCTGAGAAAAAACCATATATTTACTGTAAACTAACATTACTGACGGATTGTATACAAACTGAGCTGAGCAAGTACCAACCGAACATTTGTAATAGCCGGTGCAGAAAACGAATTTTGATGTATCATAAAGCAATTGAAATATTTTCAAGGATTAATAAATGTTCTCAATCTGCAATTCTGTATGTTTGATTCAGTTAATTTAGAATAACAACTAATAATTATTGAAGTGAAGGCGTTAAAGCGAGACGCTAGCTGGGTCATACTGCAGAAAGCTGTGCACCAATCAGGTGGCAAGGCGGCAACATTTGAATGCAGCAGAGCGAAATACGGTTTACCCGTACACGACTGAGAAGATACATTTTGACACGTTCAACACCAAACAACATTAAAACTTTAATTTTTACAAACGCACAACCATGATTCTTTACAAAGTGGCGCGCCAACTAGTACGGCAAGAATAGTTAGGGAAACATACTTTTAAACTTTACAGATTCTAGCGGCAATTACGGAAATGGAAACGGCAAAACACGAGAAGGAGGCGGAAAAGGAGACAAAGAGATCGGAAAAGGAGATAGAAGAAAAACTAGTTAGCTATGCAGAATGGATGACAGCACTATTTAAAAAGTTTAGCAGAGAGATGGAGTACATCGAAAGGAACACCACTGACCATGAACGAGCACAAATGAGTCGCGCGAATGCAATGGGAACGCCAAACGACCAAATGTCATTGAAGGAAATTTATGATGAAGTGTGGAAGCTGGACACCAAGTGCAATAAGGAAGAGACTATCGGAACAGCCCAAGGGAAAAGCGATAACAAGGTGGAAGGAATGACGATAGAAGATTGGGAGAAATGGTACAGTAATGAAAACCAAATGAAAAAAGAACGAACGGGAGTATACGCACAAGTGACGGAGGAGTATACACAGGAGGAATATGACCAATGGAGACAATCTATAAGACAACCGGAACAACAAATACAAACAGAAAACACAGAGCTAAGAGAATGGATGAGGGTTATGTTCGAGCTAAAACCACAGAGCTAAGAGAATGGATAAGGGTTATGTTCGAGCTATCTAGAGAAGATATGTGTAATTGGAGGAAGAAACATAATCAAATAAAAGAGTTCAGCGAACCACCAAATAACAAAAACCTAGAACAACCCAATGTTCAATTAGAAAAAGAAATAGTCAAGGACGTGGAAGTGAAGCAACAAAAGAAAATGCCAGAACCCATACAACAGGAGAAAACGACATGGTTAACCGAAGAAAGATATAATATCATAATGGAATTCATGGAAAGAATGTGTCAGAAAATGGAGGATCGGAACGAAAAATTGGACAGATTTAACGAGAAATTGAGTGAACCACTAGACAGGGATTCCAAAAGCGTTGAGGAACCGGTAATTACGAAAACAGAAGATAGTAAGAAGGAAACAGAATTAAAAGAAGACAATAGCATACCATTACCTGCAAATAAAAATGGCGACCACAAGGAGGATATCCAAACTATGAAAATGAAGAAAGTAAGACAGATACATCCAAGGAAACTCATAAATACAAGAGAAGAGTTGGAGATGATGAAGAATGGACTACTTGAGATGTTTAATGTACTAATTAATGACCAGAATGAAATGATGAATTTTAAAAATAACAGAAGGAACTTACTAGAAACTTTAGAAGGGAATCACTACAAAACAGTGTGTAACAGAATAAGAAGGAGAAGACACTTAATAGACATGCATAATCCAATATCAACGATACCATCTACAATGGAAACAGCATTGACCTATTCGTTGTATAAACAAAATAATGAAATGATTGAGATAGCAATGGAAACAAGTGAAAATGTTATGACAGAACCATCTAAATACAGAATAATAGCAAGAAAGTGGACACAAACAGAAGTCATTATGAAAACGACAGCAATCCGAACGGGAGCAGCTCATATAATCATGGACAATGGTTAAACCAAGTGTGGAGGAACACTGAGAAATGGGACTGATTTTAAGTAAACTGACCATGCAAACCATTTAATGTATACAAATGAGAAGATTAACTTACAAGAAAAAAGGAGTATATATAACAGGGTCCATTGTATAATAAAATAAATACCCTATATCATATTGAAAGATAATAAAAATAATACCTATGTCATAAGTGAAATCACAACTAAAAAGATAAAAGGGACTTATAACCAGTCTTCTTTAAAAAAGTATTATGAACCAGTGTCAGAAAATTAAGAGAATTTTGAAGGTAAAAAATTATCAAAATTCAAAAATAAATGTAAGCACAACTTACAGTAAGTATTTGATTGGAACTATTATTATTATAAATGAAAGGGAATTTAGAAGAAAGATAAGCTAAGTTCAAAACAAAGGAAGGCTAAACTTACGACCAAGTGTGAAACAAAATGTGTAAACACATGTAAATTTGAAAATGTATAATGAAATATCATAAAAATTGAGATATAAATAATTCAATGTTACACAAATAATGATGACGCTACATAACATCATTAACAAACCCTATTGCAAAAAGGGGTTAAATAAAAATTAATGTTTCACAAAAGAAGAAACAAAACAATCAAATCAAAAATAACACTGGCAGATTAACTGAACTATCAATGAAAAAATATAAGTGAGCCAAAGCCAGCTACAAATGTTAATTTTAAATATCAATGAGCATTAAAGTGATGACAAATAGAATCACTACCATATAAAATAAGCCATTGAAACAATGCAAAATGCCTATTAAATATCGCCACAAGCTTAAACAAAGGAATCCAGATAAGTTATTGAGATGAAAAGTCATGAGATGTATAAAGGAGAGAATAATTAATCCCAAAAGTGTTTTATTGTATTAATATTATGTGAGTCGGAAATGAACGACTATTATTATAATTATTATGAATATTATTATGTGATGATTTTATGTTGAGATACGTCCAACAATTATTTATGTTATTGAGCAGATAGGCAAGGCCTCTGAACTCAAAATGTGTATAAATGGATAGCAGAGTAATAGAGCCACACGTGCCCTCTGGCTATTACCAATTTATATGAAGGAGAGAGAAGAAAAATTTTAGGGAAATAGAACATAAAAGGGAATAATAAAGAAAGAAAATAATACCAATTACTATATTATGAACCATGACTTAATAAAGAATGAATACAGAAGAAGTAGCGATGGATGAATTCCTGATTCATAACAACTTGAGAAAATAAACTATATTGATGATTTCAGAAAGAAAATCTAATAATCTTTGTTTCGAAATAATCAATTTTGGTGGCGATGCATTATGTAACATGACATAAGGTAGTGAAGACTCAATTGTATTTAATTATAAAATAAACAGCTGAAGAAGAGTAAGAGGCAAAAACTTATAAACTTAAAGATCAATAACCCAATAAATGACAAATGACTATTAACCTGACAATGACCTGACATAATAGATCGGATAGAAACCAAAGGAACCAAGAGACAGTGAAGAAGCAGTTAAAACCTAAGTGCAATCAAGTCATCCCAAAAAAGTGAACAGAATATTGTAAATTTAATAACGAACTGATGTTCGTAGTATATGAGATGTAACTAGGACAATAAGATTAATGGAGGGTAATAATGTCACATATATCTTGTTTATAAAAGAATGTACTTGTATAATACAATGTAGGGAGTTAGAAGCTAACAATGCCCCAAACTAATTGTAATGATAATGGCCAAAGACAATAAACAATACTTTGAGCCAAAACAAAAGCAATATTAGAATGATAACCAAAAGTGATCAGTGTGATTTGGAAGTAAATTAGTTATTCGTGACCATAATCACACAGTGATATAAAGTAATCAGACAACCCTTGAATAAACAAGTGAATAAGTTAAAAGTGTGTGTAAAACTAAATAAGTAGTGAAGTGATAGGTATAGAATATAATAAAACAAAGTGAGCATGGTAGTAATTAAAGAAACCTTCTAATGAAAGGAAAAGTGCAGTGGGGGTGTAGAACAAAATATTATATAAGCCAACTATGATAAACAGACAAACAATTTTTGATAAACTGTGCATTAGTAAGTAAGATTGAACTAATTGTGATATTATTAATTTAGGTAATAAGATATCAGGATTATATATTAAGGTAAGAATTAAGGTATTAGAATGAATAGCAAATTAAGAAGGACAGACACTGTATTTAAGTGAAGGGAATAGTAGACAAGACATATCATGTAAGGAACAGTTTATCAATAGTATTATAAGAGTTTTGTTAGTGTTCAGAAAATCATAGCATAGAGTAAATTATAGGGTAAGCAAAATAACAGTAGTTAAAAGTTATTTCAGGCTAGAACCTGATGAGAAATATTTCATAATAAGAATTAGAGTTAGGAATACTGATGTTTATTGTTTGTTTTGTTTATAAATTGTATTAGAATTACCAGAGATGTTAGCAAGAAATGTTAGATGGAAGTAGAATGGAATCTAGGCTCTAGGCCAAACTGTTGAATATAAATTTATTAGTTTTGAGAACAAATAATAATCCAAAGTTAAGGCAGAAAGTGCCAAATGATTAAACCATTTAAGTGAGTATTCCTAGTACCAAAAATGTGAATAACAACTAATTTTGAATAAAATATATGTAAAATATAAATATGGAAAATAGTAAAAATGTAATTAGCTATTCAAAAGTGGGCATGAGGGATATCAAAATAACCACCATGAAAAATTAGGAAGAATGGTACTAATGTAATAACTCTAGCTATTTGCATAAAGTAGTAATCTTCAGTTGAAGATATTTTGGTAAAAATAGACGAAAAAAGACGATAAATCATAACAATGACTTCAGTTAATAACCAATGAAAATTAGCATAATTTATTAAGTAACCATAGCAACAAGAAAAATAACGCCAAAAAACCGTTAGATTTTCAGTAGTTATTATTGACCAACGCCAGAGAGTGGATCGAGGAGCTCTCATATCAAAATTAAAATTATTATTCTTCAAGTAATTTCCAACCTAATTAAAACCAGAGGAAGATAATTACAATAGTACAGGGAATCCTGAACCAAAATTTTGTTATTAAAAATTAATTAACAAACCGTAGTTATCAGAAGAAGACGAAACGACGCCGTGACGAAGAGAGACGACCACGGACACTAAATGAAGATCAGTGGAACATCCTAAAAGAAGAAGACGACATCAACTGAAGAAATACGAGGCCTGAGTCAGCGAGGAGAAGCGCCGAGAAGAGGGAAACAAAAATCTGGAGAGTAGAAGAAGACGACAGCCCAGGAGTTATCCATAGAAGAAGACGACATCAGGATCTTCAGCAGGAAAACCGATGAGTATAAACATTATCCCTTAAATCGAATTCACAATTTTTTGGTCTGATTTAAAAATAACTATTTCACCTCACTGATCACTATTCCGAGTCAAAATAAATGCTTATTTAAATTCACTATTTAACTTTAACCAATTAACAATTATTAAAAAAGTAAAATACTGTATAATAAAATAATTAATGAACCTTTTGATAACTGAACTCAGACAAATGAAACCTAACCCAAAATTGCTTTACAAGTTTTCATTGGTGATTACTTAATTAAATGTAATGAGATATCGATTTATTTATGTAATTAGTATTAAGAATTGTTATAACTTTGTGTGTGTTAGCCGTAAGTCACACCCTCACACACCCATATCCACCATACCCGTACACCCGTACCCGACCCGGAGGGGGTACCCGTACTCCCGGGTACTCAGTACCCGTATCCAGTATGGGTTATTTCTGTAGCCGAAAGGACTTAACACCCCTGAGAAAAAACCATATATTTACTGTAAACTAACATTACTGACGGATTGTATACAAACTGAGCTGAGCAAGTACCAACCGAACATTTGTAATAGCCGGTGCAGAAAACGAATTTTGATGTATCATAAAGCAATTGAAATATTTTCAAGGATTAATAAATGTTCTCAATCTGCAATTCTGTATGTTTGATTCAGTTAATTTAGAATAACAACTAATAATTATTGAAGTGAAGGCGTTAAAGCGAGACGCTAGCTGGGTCATACTGCAGAAAGCTGTGCGCCAATCAGGTGGCGAGGCGGCAACATTTGAATGCAGCAGAGCGAAATACGGTTTACCCGTACACGACTGAGAAGATACATTTTGACACGTTCAACACTAAATAACATCAATTAACAAATTTTATAACCCCACAAACAAAATTAGTTACAATATTTGTTTATTAAAATATTGGCAGAACCCAGCACTTATTAATATTGAATCATTATCTAATCTCTCACTCTCACTTTCATTCTTTGGTACAATTTCGCCTGGTTAAAATGAGCTCATTTGAATAAATTGAAATTTAGTATTTTATATATATATTATAATAAAGTGATAGGGATCGTACGTGTGTGTATCGTGTTGTTCGTGTTGTTATATGTCGGGCGTTACACTCGGCGTACTTTCAATACTTACTGATGACTGGTTCCTCTGCGATGATGTCGTCCTGCAAAACAACTTAAGGTACTACATGTACTGTATGTGGGTGCCACTTGGATTTTTTGTTCCAAGAAATTATCATTAAAATTAGATTTTTGATTTCTTAATTCTATGAAAAAATGTTAACAAGACAGTTTGAATTTGAAAAAATAACGTATGTTTTAATGAATCTTAAAAATTGTCTGAAGGACTGACACTCGTATTAAATAAAATTGCAGAGTTACAAAAAAAAAAATTATTATTGACAAGTTTTTTCTCCAATCAAGTATCGGCTAACAAATATTTTATTTACTCAGTTGAAAAGCATGAGTTTAGTGTGTGAAAAATCTTTATACTCAGGACGTGACTCCTTTGAACTACCAAGACAGATCAATAAGATGCTTTACAAAAGTTAAGTGATTTGAAGGTGTGTGACATGTGTAGTGCAACTGTGTGACAAATGATACCAGGTAAAAATGACTTTAAACTTTGAACAACTCACGTTCTGATGGGTAATTATTTCTCGCACTGGACACTTCTCTTGGGGACGTTTTCAATCTCGCCTCTTCGTCTTGACGTTTCTTGTGCACTGATAATTATTTGAAAGTCAAAATACGGTTTTTTTAAAACTCCGCACTATTGGAAAAAAGTTTCGCAGTGAATTTACGCTTGAATACTGCCGGTGACAATCAGCTGTCCGCGTGGTTTCTCGATTAGCCGCCACAGCGCTGGTTCTCCTCCCACAGTTGATGAATAGGCTTGTGTACGTAACATTATGGGGATTTTTGTCAAAGTCAGTTTGTCTTAGCGAATACCAGCAGAATTGATTCTCTATTAAAATTTCGGTCCTTTCCAGGGCCGCTGACATTCTGGCTGCGTGCGTTCTATTAAATATGTCGTGTTGCTGCTCTATTTCAACAACACGTTGGCGTGTACTCTTGTAGAGGTTAAGTCAGTCTTTTGTCATGTACGGGAAAAGCCTTTCTGTGTTCTCGTGTCGACTTCTCGTTCTTCGGTTTCGCCTCGGGTGTGATGATCAGTTTCGTGGGTGATGTGTCTCTTCTGGATTCAAAGCATAAAGTGTTTTTTGGTCGAATTTCGTCTTCCTTTTATATTTTAAACATATTTAAAGCGGTCCAGGTCACTGTATGATAATTATATATAATTTACCTTAATTTACGTCCAGTGACGTCAAGCGTAATTTGTTTTGGTTACGCGTTTCAGGCCATGTGGCCCATCCTCAGACCATCACTCCAAGAGGAGCTCGTTAAAAAATAAAAAATCCACAATAAAACAAACACATAATAAATAAATACAAAAATATATTAAAACATATAGAGGCGTTCTATTACACGAACATGGTGCACCGCGTGTAGCATGCCTGAACTGCGTCAATGGAACCTGTTATCTATTATTATCTGTAATCGATCGCAGCGCGGTATCATACAGTGGGTTGGACCTGAAGTTAAGTTTATCATTAAGTATGTCGTCATATTAAGTATGATACCGCGCTGCGATCGATTACAGATAATAATAGATAACAGGTTCCATTTCCTTTTATACTCTGTAAGGCTCATTGTTTTAACTTTTTGACATGAACTTCCGGTGTATTTGTGTAAAAATTCCTTCTAGAACGTTCGAGAATAATCAAATGGAACATCATGGAACAAATTTGACTTCTGTAGAAGCTTTAGAACAAAAATTTCTTATTCTTCGCACTAAGGATATTACTAGAATAATTCTGGTATTTGTCAAACAATTTTACATAACTACTTACAATCTGCATGCCATTACTATTTTTGGATTCTCTGCTTTCAACTGAATCTAATGATACTAATTACGACTGGTTTTGAACAAATTAACTCTAATAAAATAACATAAAATACAACTCTTACCTTGGAAAGTTTCCATAAAATTTCAATTTTCTAATTATAAAATTGTTGTGAAGTTGTTTGGTTCCTTCTACAACATTAATGCATAATATACTCATCTTTTTATAACAAAGTAAATAAAATTTAACACATATTTAACACATATAATATATAAATAAGTTCAGTTTTACATGGTCCTTGCATATGGCCTATGTTATTGTCACTGTTTCTTTACAATAATTTGTCTTTTTTCCTTATTATATATGGGAGTTTTCGAGTATTCACTGAGAGTTTATTACATTGTCTATCTTTTGTGATACCTGGTTTATCCTGATACATATTATTTTATTGTAGGATTACTTAGCATCATATTGGTTTGCATAAGTGATTCATTTTCTTGGTGTGACAAATTTCACTCTCATAATTCAAATTCTTTAAGAATTAAGCTTATTTTCAACTGAGTATGTTTGTTTCTATAGTACACTATAGGATTGTACCTTTTTCCTTTATTTTTGCTAATATTTTGCAATTATTTTGTCAAATATGACTGTTTTTTGTGATTGCTCCTTGGCCTTAGCCAGGTATGGTATAGGTAAATAGTTTCCTAACTCGACTATTAAAGTGTTTAAGTTAATCAAATATATTAGTATAGTCACATTATATTGTATTTCAACTTTATAATACAATTTGGTTGCATTTTGTCAACATTAAATTCATAAATATTACAATATTATAGGTCTATTACATGTTTTCAGTTAATACTGTTTTTGGCTATTTTAACTGATTTTTAACCACTTTACAGCTTTATTTATTTAAGATAATTTGTTCATCTTTGTCTACTCGACAATTACATATAGTTTTTATCTCAATTCTATAATAATTAATTTTCACATAAAATCTGAGTGATTGGACTCAGCTCCTAAACATATATTTTTTGTCATAACATTTATTTATTTTTTTTTAACTTAGATCCTTTCTAATAATGTATTCAAATCATTTAATACATTTATTTTATTTACATTACAAAGTATAATAATGGATCTTGTTCATTAATTCACAATAAATAGTTTTTTATACCCTATTCAGAGTTACATATCTTAATAAGTAATGACCTCATTTTGGTTGTTTCTGATATTATCTGTCTCTATTATAGTATATTATTGGTTTTACACTGTTCTTCACTTAAATAATATATATGGTGTTTGAGTCTCAGTCATAGTCTTGTCGTTTTTTCATGTTAATGATATTAATTATTAGACAATATTACAAATTTTTTTTGGATTACTTGGGTTCGATACTGTTCACCTCACTTTCCTCTTATGATAAATTACTATGCAAATAATTTCCTTTATGGAACGTTCTGTGACGTTACAATATATATAACAATTGGATCGATTTTGGCAGCAGTTTTGTTTAGGTATTACTTAGCTGCATTATATGTGAAGATGTCCCATCTTTGCAAATCGCGCACTCTCGCCTGATGTTGTCGGAGAACTGTTTTAATAATATAATATATTAATAATATACTGCACTTTCACATTTTTATTTCCTGTTGCTACTATTTAAATTTTGGTTTACATTTTTTGATGTAGTTGTAAGAGTTAGATAATGTAAAGTTTAGGATATGCCGGCAAGCGTGGAACACTGTTGAGACGAAACTGCCAGCAGTTAGTAGCTTTGCAATGCGGAGGTGGGGCAAACTGTGTCACTAGTCCTTTGTTCGAAACGGCCAAACCCTGTTTTTTACAGATGTATTTATTGCGTATCGCATTCCTGTAGCTGATGTCATCATGGGTTAGGCTTGTTTACATTTTAATATGATGAACTGTTTTTTGCTATTACTGTGATTTTACCCTGACCTCGACACAAATCCTGTCTGCTCAATATTACGTCGTTGAAAACTTTTGGAAAACTTTACTTTGTTTTCTTTATAGGTCTTTAAAAACAATTATAACAATTATACTTTATAACAATTATTTCCCAAAATATTATAGGACCAGAATTGTACCGTTACAAAACCCCCTCAATGAGAGGTTTTATGCCGAAGCATAAAAACTCTCATTGACACATTCATACTTCCTAAAGGGATCAGCTAGGATATGTCGCCACAGCCCCCTTACTATTTATATGAAAAGAATATAATAACTCACCCGTGGTCAGATGATGGTGACAGTACCTGCATGACCTTACTGGACTTCTCCTACAAGATCCCAACACCATAAGGCCAATCAGGCCCTTTACGCTCCTGCTCTGACGCGCAGGCCAGCTCAGGACCGCCGTCACAACATCACCAAACACTGAAACAATAAATCAAAAATATCAAAATAGTGGCTTAGTATAATGCTATATTCCTAACTGATCTGTTTCCCCTTAGCTATGTGCTGGTTTGTGTTAAGAAGCACTGGGTTTGCTTCAACTCAACAAGAATTATATAGAAGTGCCATTCTCTTCATTGACTACCCTTAACATTACAAAATTTTTCAATTCCCATTGATAATAATTAACCCCTTTTTGTTTTCATAATTAATATAATTATAAGAAAATCTTTATACTACAATTGAAACATATAATCCAAAATTTATGGATACAATTACCAAAATCTCCCTCTTCCTAAAACATTTTATAAAAAAAATTTACTATTATTATTAATATTATCATTAACAGTAAGTAATCCAGTGCTGTTAACAATATTTACCCCTCTTTCTTCTCCACACACACTATTTCTCCCCCTGAACTGTTGCGTTCAGTTGCCTCTACAAGGACTGAGGCAGAAGGAGTGAGCACTTTTTTCTTTTCTCTCTCTCCCATCCTTGCTTCGGCGTTACAGAAACTTCAAGGTCAATACCCTACTTATTATTTTATTACACACCCCTAAGGTCTACCACCCATATTTAGGTGAAAATAGCCTATGCAAACAAATAATCTTAGATTCCCCTGAATCTCCCATTAAATTTCTAAGTTGAACCAATTTCATAGGCAACCAACAATGGTCAGGTTTTACAAATTCTGCCCACAGCTGGTTGTCGCCCAAAACCACGATTAGTGCTGGTAAGACAGTAATCGCCGGAAATATGGGGAATCGCAATAGTTTGACACGTTGTGTCATATGCAGTTACATTTGTAACTACCCTAAAATCATACATTTATATATACATATAATTCATGTTCAAATTCCTATGCTAATACATAATAAACATAATACATAATAATACACTCATCATTAACATTGTAAGTATTACATTAAAACAAACAACTCACATTTAACTTTGATCAAAATTTACACACCCTACATCTTTAAATTTGCGTATAAAATTATAACATTACATTTTAATTAATTAATTAATTAATACTTTTAATTATTAAACTTTTATTAATTAGCCATCAATTATTTATCATTTACTACCATTTAATTCTTCACAATTTCAAATTTATTATTAATATTCATATTACATTATTATTATTTCATTTCTTATTACCTTTCTACTATGAATTTTCTTCTTAACCCTTCACATTTTGATCATTGATTAGTCTGGGTGACTCCTGTATTCACTATAATTTGACTTATTGAATAGGCATTTATATATCTGACCTTACTCACCTTCCTTCCTACTAACAACCACTATTAACAACCAGATTTACATATCATGACACCAATCTCTCAATTATAATCCACTTCACTAATTCCACTTACCTCTGGCACCGCTCGTCTTTGTACTAGGATGTGTGTTCCCTAATCTGCAACATATACATACCTAACCATTTCCCCCCCAAAATATCGGCAAACACTCCCTTAAACTACTCTAACACTTGCCACAACGTCGCACGCTGATCACTCCTTACACCACTACCCTTACTACAAAATATCATCATCAAAAAATATATATTTACTCTTCACATTACTCACCTCTCTACATATAATCGCTACTACTGTGTCCCTAAAATATATAACACTCTCTTTGTGTGTTACTGGTATTTCAAAATTCTTATTTATCTAACTCCCATCAACTTTAATTGACTAACTCACATGCCTTTATTTATTAATACACCCAGGCTCTATCCCTTTTTAAACACTTTACATTTCTGTGATCATTGACAATTGCATTAGAAAATTCATCCCTCACCTACTCATAACAATACATCTCAATATCCAAATATATTACCTGTTTAATCATTTATTATTCATTAGAAATCTCATAAAATCATTTAACTTCATTATCAAACTTTATTTTGTACCACCTTAATTAAGTAATTAATTTTCAATTATTTAATTCAATTATTTAAAAGTTCATCATTATTTTCATTACTTGTTTAGTCAAAAAAAAAAAAACAATGTTAATTGTTATTATTAAATCAATTAAACTATAACTTCCTGTTACATACATGGTTTACATAAAATTACATGTAATTCACAACATCAAGAATACACAAATATATTGACATTAATACACAAAAAATATATACAATCCAACTTATTATTTTATCATTGACCAAAATCAGTTCATATACAGTCAGGGGCGTATATAAGGGGGGCCCAGGCCCCCCCCCCTGAAATAATGAATATAAAGACAAAAATAAGTAACGTAATCTGAATTATTTTAATGAATCATGCACAAAGGCATCGCCGCGGCAGACAGTGATAATTCCCCGTATTGGTGAGGGGAGTGGTGTTGTAGTGGTGTGAAGTTCGTGCCAGTTCGGGTTGATTCGGTCCGACTCGGGCTCCCGCCCGGCCATCTGCACGTTTGGACAACTGAACAGTTCAGTGGCAGCCATTGTTTGTTGTTTACGTTTGTTCGACATCTGTTGTACTGAAGTATGGTGGTGTTTTAAGTGTTAATGTTTGCGTACTTTATCAGTATATTGAAGTTGGCCGTAAGTGAACCACAATTGTAATGAAGAGCCAAGCTTCTATTCAAAACTTTTTCGCCAAAAAACCAAGTGTCAATAAGCCTGTTGGTGACAGTCCTGAAGTCAGTAGTGTTACGAAAGGACAAAGTGCAAATAGGCCTGACGGTGACAATGCTGAAGTCGGCTGCATTGGTAGAATTGCTTCTTGTGATGTCACTACTTCGAGCTCAATTAATGTAGTTCCGGTTATGGAGGATAGTAGGCCTAATCAAGTAAGGAAAAATATCTATGATATTGGAAACTATTGTCAAAACAATTCCGTTCAGTCTTTCACAAACGAAAAAAAAATTTTTTTATTAGAAAATGTTTGGAAACCACAGCCTGGATACAAATTTCCCTCCATTACTAGTTCAAACCATACTAGATCTTTTCAAATGAAGTGGCTAGAAGAATTTACGTGGTTAGCTTATTCAGAGGAAAAATCTGGATCTTTTTGCAAGTACTGCGTGTTATTTTCCCATACCGAAAATGTAGGGAAAGGAGATCACCAAGTAGCAGGGGCGTTGGTTACTCAGGCTTTTACCAATTTTAAAAAAGCCAGGGAAATGTTTAGCAAACATGAAAACTTATCCTATCATAAGAAATATGTTTTGATCGCTGAAAACACAAAAGCTATAGTTAAGAAAAAGGCTGAAAGTGTTATCAATCAAGTAAATGCCCAAAGAAGACTGGATATTGAGAATAATAGAAAACGGCTAATCCCTATAATACAAACAATACGATTTTGCGGGAGGCAGCAAATAGCTCTAAGGGGGTCATCGTGACTCTGGACGAATAAGCCCTGAAGAACCGGACCAAAATGATGGGAATTTTCGATCGTTGTTGAGATACCGAGCCAACAGTGGAGATAATATTCTTAAAGACCAATTAACGACCAGTGGTGGGAAGACAATGTACACAAGTTCTTTCATTCAAAACGAACTTATTAACATATTCAGTCACTTAATACAATCAAAAATTGTAGAAAATGTCAGAAAGTCTGTTTTTTATTCCGTTTTAGTAAATGAAACCACTGACATCAGCCAAATCGAACAGTTTTCTCTCTGTGTACGTTACATAGAGTACCAAACTTTCAAAATCAGAGAAGATTTTCTGACATTCGTCCCCGTTTATGACGTCACTGGAGCAGGTTTGGCTAACACAATATTGGAGACCTTGTCAACATTAGGGCTTGATCTAAACAAAATGAGAGGCCAAGGGTACTATGGCGCTGTCACGATGAGTGGGCAATTCAGAGGAGTACAAGCTTCCATCAGAGAAAAGCTACCGTTGGCCCTGTATACACATTGTTCTTCACACACTCTAAATTTGTGTTTGTCAGATGCAAGCAGAATACCTTCTATAAGAAACTGTATGGGTGTCATAAAAGAAGTCTGTGGATTCTTTCATATGTCAGCCAAAAGAACAGAAATATTGAAATCAATGATTTCTGAATGTTGTCCAGAACAAAAGAAAAAGAAACTTATTTCACTGTGCGAAACCCAATGGGTAGAAAGGCACGACTCAGTAATTTTATTTAAAGACATTTTGGAACCTATCTTTCTCTCCCTTTGCAAAATAGAAGAAGAGGAATTAAGTGACTCAGCTTCTAAGGCTCACACTCTAAGTAGTGCTATTAGTCAATTTGCATTTCTTATTAATCTTTTTGTTTTGAGCCGGATGCTATCAACCACGCATAACTTATCTGAGCAGCTTCAAAACAAAAATATAGATCTTCCACAGGCCTTGACTAACGTTACGAGTGTCTTATACCTTCTGTCGAAGGAGAGGGCAAATGCTGATGACTCATTTAAAGCCTTGTATAATCAAGTAAAGTCATTCGCTGCCAAACTTGACATTAAGGAAGAGATTCCAAGAATTTGCCGCCTTCAAACAGCATGTAGCAACGTCCCTTACACCACAGAAGAAGAATACTATCGACGAGCTGTTTATGTGCCATACCTGGACGATTTTTGTAACTCACTGAAAGAATGCTTTGAATCTCACAAGGAAACAGTTGCATCCTTACAAAACACCCTCCCACAATTGTGTATCATAACAGATTTCGGTTCATTGGAGGCTGCTTTTGGTTTCTACGAAGAAGATTTGTCTCATAAAGAGATTGTGCAAAGTGAGTTTATGTTGTGGAAAGAAAAGTGGAGTCAGGAAAATCCTTCAAATCTTCCAAAAACGGCTATAAGTTCTCTAGAAAAATGTGACAAGACTTTCTTCCCCAACATTTATACCCTTCTGAAATTACTCACAGTTCTTCCTGTTTCTGTCGCAACCGTAGAGAGAACTTTCTCCAGCCTGAGAAGACTGAAGACTTACCTAAGGAACAGCACATCTGAAAGTAGGCTTAACGGGCTTGCTTTACTTTCTATCCACAGAGACATTATAGTTAGTGACGATGAAGTTCTTGATAAGTTTGCAAGTGTACCAAGAAACCTGGACTTTGTTTCGTAACCATTGGTCTATATAAAAAGTGGAGTTCCTTTTTATGTATTCTTTTTATTGTCAGTTGGATAAACGATTAATAAAACAAATTTTGTTGCATTGTCAAACAGTCACTTTATTAAACCTTCTTTTAAGGTCTCTCCAAAACAATACTCAAAACAGTCTTTTGAATGATAGTTGATAAAACACACATATGCGTGTATACACAAAAAGAAAAAATAGGGGTCTTGGCAATTTATACATACATGACAGAACAAAACAATATTTATAGCTAGAACCCCTCCAAACACGATAATCACAATCGCGTATTTCACTCTTTTAGTTCGGATAAGTGTTTACAGATGAGACATTGTTAAAATCTTGACCAATGTTTGAAATATAGTAACAGATCTTTTCATCATTTGGTTTGTTTAAAAATAGGTATATTTTTTATGATTTAATGTCAACAATAAAGAAGCGTGATCTCGGTAAAGTAAAAGGGGCATTCAGCGCAAATTACCCTCTGAATATGAGCAGCAAAACTGATATAAAGTATCATGGGGTGTCTACTTAAAATTACTTAACCTAATATAATTAAATTACCTTATGGTCCACCTTAGTGACACTAGCTTCACTAAAAATTAAAAAAAAAAATATTTTTGTTATCTTCAATTTCCATAGTGAATTTTATTTTCTTATGTATTTTATTTAAATAGTTATTAAATGACTCGATCTGTCTATTGTTACCATTGAAAATATTAATTTCCTGGATCTAACCATAACAAATAACGGTAATGACCTGAAATACAAAATATACAGAAAGCACACATGCACAGATACGGTTATTCATGCTAAGTCATTTCATCCTCCAGCCCAAAAAATGGCTGCATTTAACAGCTTTATTGACAGATTACTTTGTGTTCCCCTTAATAACGAAGACTATGATCAAGAAGTAAATATTATAAAACAAATAGCTCTAAATAATGGTTACAGGCCAGTAATAATTGATAAAATGATAATGAAACATAAAAAACGTTTAGAAAATAAAAATACCAACATTATTAACCAACATAATAAAAAACATAAAAAATTCATTTCAGCTAATTATACAGGTTTGATGCCAAATATTTTAAAATCTGTTTTTAAAAGTAAAGGATATAATATTTCATTCAAAACATGTAATAAGTTAAAAAATGTTTTCAAAACTAAAATAAATATTCCTTTAAAAAATAAATAAGGAGTCTATAAAATAAAATGCGATAATTGTGCAGCATTCTACATCGGCCAATCCGGCAGAGATTTTTATACAAGATTTTTAGAGCATATTCCTAAAACAAATAATAATAATTCCAGTTTTGCACAACATTTAATAACAAAAGGTCATAATTATACTAGTTTCGAAAACAATTTCGTAGCATTACATACTTGCAAGAAGGGTAAATTAATGGATAGCCTAGAGGAGTTCGAAATATATAAAGCTACAAAAAACGCAACAACCAAAAATAATATATTAAATGATCAAATGAACTTCGGATCTAATAACCTGTTTGACACTGCTATACGGTTGAATGATAATTATAGCCAGTCGTAAGGAAATCGCGGTACAGCGTGCATGCATGCGAGCGCTCCGAGCGATTCAGTTGTTACGTTTTGTATATTTTATTTAAAAGATTTTAAACATTTTAAATTATGACATAACCACAAAATGTGGTATACATTTACGTTTTGAATTAATATTGTGTATCTGAAGATGGGATTTCATCCCGAAACGCGTCATTGAACGAAAGAAGCTAGTGTCACTAAGGTGGACCATAAGGTAATTTAATTATATTAACCATAAAGTGACTCGGTACGTAAAACATGAATAGATTTACTTAACCTAACCTTACATTAATCTTGGCCCCCCCAAAATATATTCTATATTCCCCACTGTATACAGTCCATTTCAAAACCACTGTTCACATATATTAATGTTCATACACAATAAAACAATCTATCCTCCATCATTAAACAACAGTCGAATCTTAGGTCTATACAACTTATTTTTTATCAAATAAATGATATTATTATTATCAATATAATATTTATCTACATTTTTATATTCTTCCACAATCTCGTTTGAATTAATAGGTTTATTCCATATCAATTTATCATGTACCATGTCATCATCGGGTATGGTTGTGTCTACCTCAGTATTATCTGTCATAATCATGTAAGTCATATAGTCATTACTATCGTCCTCATAATTATCTACTACTACACCCTTTACTTCCCAAGGTAAGTAATTGTTATCATTATTATCATCATCTACTATTATTGCTATCTCAATTTCACTATAAGGTAGGTATTCACTATAATTATCCACCCTCTCTACTCCTATCCTTTCTAAAAATTCTCTATAAATTCTATTTATCTTAAAAATCTCTATTACTCTCTTTCTCTCTCTCTCAATATATTTCCCACCATAACACCAAGCTCTCTCCAAATATGCAGGGATCACTAACTCATAATTACTGCACCACCGATGAAGTGCACAAAAAAACCAAGGAACTCTATTTATAGACATATCGTCTCCCAAATACTCACGTGAAGCCATTTCTTCACCCCCTACTACAACATTAAGGGAAAATTTTACCCCCTGCAGTCCCTTTAACTGTAAATTCTTTATACACTCTCTCTCTGACTCAATACACTCTAACATCTCATTATCACTCCCAATATTCTCATCATCAATTTCTAACACCATGTTCTTAATTATATCATTATTATTACCTATAAACTCATTATTCAAATTATCATTTTTACTCACCTTATTAATTAGCACCTTGTTTTTCTTCATATTGTCACTGCTACTTACCTTCTTATTCCTTATTTGACTTATCTCATCTAACCTTTTATTCACTTCGTCACATTGTTTATCAAAATTATCATTTTGTGTTTTAATTTCATTTTTTATTTCACTTTTAAAGTTATTAAAATTTTCATCAAATTTATTACTCTGTGTCTCCAGCTTTATCATTAAATTATCAAATTTAGTTTCAAAATTATCAAATTTAGTTAATAATAACTGCATCAAAGCAGCAGTTGTTTTGTCTGTTTTGTTTTCATGACGACTTGAGATGGATGTTGCTGTTACTTTCTCTAACTCTACAGATTCAGTCGCACTCAACTCACCAATCTGACTAATTTGTGTTAATGGAACATCCATCTCACTAGTAAAATTTTCATCAGTTGCACTGATTTCTATTGTTTTATTGTCATTGGTACTCATTTTTTTGTTTGTTTATTATATCTCTAACACACACAATACTGCTAACACATATATGCATATAGCCTCGTAACTTAACCCTACCTTATGCATGTGTTTACGTACTTTCTCACTCTTACCTCAGGTAATCATTCCACATTCTGGTAAGTATACTCCACATAAAATTAAGTTTTATGTAGAGTCCCTGTTCGGGCGCCATTTGTAACTCTAACTTTAATTGTTACATTTATATTGTGTGTATTATAATAGTAAAATCGGGCGCCATGTTGTCACACTGCACAAAAAAATACAAACTTACCTTTAGGGCCAGAATTCGGGTAACACGAACCAGGGTTGTGGAATATATTACCTGAAATAATCGTACTCAAGATAAAACGTACCATTGACCTTTTATTTTTTAGATGACTCTAAATATATATTGAAAATGACTCTAGCTGTACCAAACACGTACATATTACACCATGAGGCGTTTAGCAAACATCAAACCCTTAGAACATTTTAACCCTCCAAAATAAACATGTGTTATAATATTAACCTAATAAACATGATATATATATTTATTATTAAAATATTGGCACAACCCAGCACTTATTAATATTGAATCATTATCCACTCTCTCACTCTCTCACTTTCATTCTTTGGTACAATTTCGCCTGGTTAAAATGAGCTCATTTGAATAAATTGAAATTTAGTATTTTATATATATTGTAACGTAGAAAAACAGGGTGTGTGTACTTCCTTAAAGCCCCTCGTTGGGTTCGTCAATATGTAACAATCTGTTAGGGGTCGTACCTGTTAAAGTGTATCACACTTGTTTATTTTGTGTATTAGTGTGAATGTAGTGTGTTTGCCTCACACTGGTTGTTACATAAATCGACGTCACTACTGGAGTCCGTAGCGTTGTCAATGTCACCAGTACAACCTACCTGTTAATTCATAGGGATTACGATTCCCGGGTGGCGCCAAATTGTTTTTGTTAAAACAATTAAAACATTTAATTTTTAAGGTAATACGTGATATTAGCTAGACAGCTGTGACGTTCGAATTGTTCCCGCTGCTACACAGGTTGTCGACTCGGCCACTCGTGATGAGCGCTAGTTGGCTATAACTTAAAACTTCGCTAACACACATATATTCTACAAAATTCCTATGAAATAACAAGATAGTAATGTTCTGTACTGCGTTTTTTAATACACATTTAATTATCAATAAATATGACAAATGAATCATAAACAAATTTATAATATTATGCTCCGGCTTAGAGCTTGAAACACAAATATCTCAAGGTTGGCAAAATGGATTTCAAAACCTTATCGTTGCCGACACGGCATTAAGTTACATACAAAATATTACCAGTTTTAAAATCTGGGGTTCTTTGGATCATGAAAATAGACATAAACGTTGATTACATGAAAAGAAAGTACACTACTATACCTTATACGTACTTAGGATTTATAATGTGTTTGTACAATTTGTTCAGTAGTGTCGTATTTCTGTTACAGTAGTTATGTTCACAAATAAGGTTATCTCTATAAATGTTTTTTAATGTAAGTAAATTATGCCTTTACCTTTGAAAGAAAATACTACTTTTTAAATAGTGAGAAATTTTATCATTTGAAAATAATTTAAGTAATTTGGGGTTTTGGGAGTAAGAAATTATTCGGTACTTATCAGTTCATCTCACGTTGTCTGTATCGTCATCAGGATAGTCGTATATTTTTCGAATTTGGGCTGGTTGAAGGCTTCCAACATCTTCTTCAAACTGGTCTGGGTTTTTTCTTTAATTAGTTTATTTAATTTCGTTCCTGGACATCATTAATTCTGTATAGATCGACGTCTCTTCGTATTGGGTTATCTTGGTTCACTGATTCGACTTTTATAACTGTTTAAATTAAAGTTTTAGTTTGTCCAATTTTTCGTGTGGCTTACCCATGCTTCGTTTCTTCAGCGTCTCTCTAATTTAACGGAAAAATAATCCCTCAAACGTCTCGTTGTCATAGTAACCAATAATTCAATGCTTGGTTAATTACTCCTTACATACATTGTTAGAAATATTTGAATTTTTATTCAAATTTATTAAGTATTTTCCTAATGATTTTATTCCCTTATAATTCCTTTGGGATAATAAATGACATCGCTATTATTTTTCTTTCCTTTCAAAGTTTACAATGATACCTCATAAGGTCATATTCTATTACACATTAACTATAGTCTAATTATTTGACATTTAGTAAATAACATATCTTTCTTGAATTAAATTATTACAATAATATTTCTGTGTTGAAATAACTGATATATAATTACTGTCCATTCACTGTTCTTAGATTAGTAAGATTTTTTGTGAAATTGATACAATTTGCATTTGAATGTCTTTGGCAGTTAACAGTTTTCCTAGTTACAAACAGCCATTAATGTTTTTTAGTGTATTTCCTTTTTAAATTACATTCTGAATTCAGCCTGATGGGCTTCACTTATTTGTTTGTGTTTTAATTACTATTCAACATACATTTTCATTACTCTTCATTTAAAATATAATAGTTAGGTTTATGGACTGTAAGTCCCCTTTCAGCCATATTCCTTCTTTAACATTGAATCAACTATTCTTTACAAGTCATAAATTATTCTTAGTACTAACATTGATTTCTTTCTTGTCTTACAAACTAGGGTGATAAACATTGTCACTTTCTCTAATATTATGAAGGTTAATTCCCCTTTCAACATGGGGTGTTGTATTCTTTATAATTTTAATCTTTAATAACAAACTTTACTTCTATCCTATCATGCCATGTTAACACAAGTTATTGTACTGGGCTTTCTCCCTGAATATTATTACAAGCTTCCTTAATATTAATTTGGATTACTATTTCTAATTACTTCTAGGTATATAACTAATTATAATCTCACTCCAATCATTGGTGGTTTATCAATGTTTTACAGAGTGTCTATTTACTTAGCATTCTATTTTGAATGTTTCACATCCACTTTCACTATTTTTTAGGGCATTTACACTTCACTAAAGCACTTCACTTTGGTTCACTGTTTTGTAATTAGTGTTATTTAATGGGTAATCCCTATACTTTCTCCTACCATTTCTCACTATTTTGTTTTAGTATTATATTTACTACAAACAATATTAGGCTAGTTGTGTTTTGGTTGAATCTAACCTTTCTGACAGGGTTAGTGTACTTTTCCTATACTACATTGCTTTACAATTGTATTGTCTTAAAAATGGGTACATATGTTAAATTAATAATAATAATAATAACATTGGTTTCATTAATACATAATTATTCAATCTTTCCCTTTTATATATGTGTGTTAGTTTCCCCTTGGGTTTTATCTGTCTCCTCTTCTTCTCTTCTGGTTTAAATTCTGTTTATTTGTATGGATCTGTCCTCTTCTTCTGGTTCTTCTTTAGTTCTGTGTCCATCATTGTTTTGTCTATCATATTTTTCTTAAGTATGTTACGTGGTTCCTTTCTTTATGTTTGGGTTTTTGGCTCAATCATGTCAAAATATTTACATTTTAATAAGTATGTTACGTGGTTCCCTTCTTTATGTTTGGGTTGTTGGCTCAATCATGTCAAAATATTTACATTTTAATAAGTATGTTACGTGGTTCCCTTCTTTATGTTTGTGTTTTCGGCTCAATCATGTCAAAATATTTACATTTTAATAAGTATGTTACGTGGTTCCCTTCTTTATGTTTGTGTTTTCGGCTCAATCACTTGGGTTGGGTAATATTGTTGTACGTCTTGTCAAAGTATTTACATTTTAATCATTTTTTACACATTTTATTTCATATGAAGTAATTTTATATCAAGAATTATCTTTTTTATCACTGGTACGAGATTTGGCTTAATTGTATCGTTACAATATATATAACAATTGGATCGGTTTTGGCAGCAGTTTTGTTTAGGTATTACTTAGCTGCAATATATGTGAAGATGTCCCATCTTTGCAGATCGCGCACTCTCACCTGATGTTGTCGGAGAACTGTTTTAATAATATAATATATTAATAATATACTGCACTTTCACATTTTATTTTCCTGTTGCTACTATTTAAATTTTGTACGAGTTAGATAATGTAAAGTTTAGGATATGCTGGCCGGCGTGGAACTCTGTTGAGACGAAACTGCTAGCAGTTAGTCGCTTTTCAATGCGGAGGTGGGGCAAACTACATCACTAGTCCTTTGTTCGAAACGGCCAAACCCCGTTGTTTACGTCGTTGAAAACTTTTGGAAAACTTTACTCTGTTTTCTCTATAGGGCTTTAAAAACAATTAAAGCAATTATACTTTATAACAATTATTTCCCAAAATATTATAGGACCAGAATTGTACCGTTACAATACTAAAAACAACCTGTAAGTCCAATACTTTCAGAGGTATTGCTGTTTAAAAATGGGGCTTCAATTTTTTACCACAAAACACTATTTTTTATTCTCAATAACTCAAAAACTAATAAAATTGTAGAAAAAATTCTTATGTCCTAAATTAAAGGCAAAAAATAATCTATAAAATTAATTTTACCTCATCATGATATCAATACAAATAAGAACATTATGCCCAAAAATTTGTTTGTATTTTTAATTCTTTTTGGAATAAATTTACAATTTTTCTGCTGTGATTTCCTGTTAAATAAAAATTTTGTTAATCTCTATTATATATCATTAATCTACATTATGCTCAGTATTCACAACAAATTTTTAATGATTTTTCAAGCAATCTGTTCTGAGACTTTTAATGTTAGCTCAATTGTTATAGCAACAATTTTTGACTTTGAATAACTTAAAAACCAAACATTCAATGAAAATTTTTCAGAAGACTGACAATTTTTCTGCTCTAATTTGTTGCTATAATCTGTTATAAATAAAAATTAGGAAAAAATTCTCAACAGATTTTGACACTTGTTAACAGGTATTAGTAACTTGACCTTATTCTGACCATACTTAAATTATAAAAAATTTTTGAACTATCACTTTTTAATATATTAGATTTTGAATAAGGTGACTTTAGTGATGTCATTGAAATTTTGCAATTTTCCTTATGTAACTGTAAAAATATTGAATATAGGAAAGATAGGCAGAAATACTAAATAAAGCTTATTGGCAAATAAGTTTTTTTTAATTTTTATAGGACGAATACTTTGTGAGATATGTTTGTTTAAATATGGCAGTAAAGTTAACTGAATTTTTTACTGAATAGTGAGGACTGACATGATGCAAGGAAATATGTTGTATAACATAATAAAGGCCACTTGTAACATAATAAAATTTTACTTAAATTAATGCATTTAACTATTTTCTTAATTAATTGCTTTTCTCATTTTCTTTTGTTTTACAATTTATAGTTGGGGCATAAGAAAAGTGAATTCAAAACACATGGATATTTTGTACTTTGGCTGTTTACCTTTAAATTGACTGTTTTAACTTCTCTGCTTTTTACAATATTTTTGACCTTACGTTCTTAATCAGTAACCTTGAAAACATAAGCATACATATTTTCAACAATGTTTAGGGGTGATTTCAATCCCATAGTGTGCAATGCATCAATGTCTAATTTGACCACTATGCTTCTTACTTATATTTTAACTTAAAATTGTTTTAATATCATAAGAAAAGTAATCAAAAAATGGTGCTATTGTATATTCAACGCCTTCAAATTGTCCCTTTTAACTCCCCTGTACACTGTACAATGAATTTGACCTTAAATTTATAATTGATGACCTCAGAAACATAATTCTATGTTGTTTTATCAATTTTTTTCTAAATAGTTTACTAAAAAATAATTTTATGGCATTTAAGGGTTGTTTTCACCTTTTAGGGGTGACATCACCCAGAACTCTTTTTAAACTTTTATATAGACATTATGTAAAAGATACTACGAAAGGTTTCATGATGATTTATTCTATTGCAGAGTTGGCAGTTTTTCTGTCTTTCTTGAGTCAATGTAAAATAACTTTCTGTTACAGTAAAGCATCATCACATGAATATTTCAGTTTTTTGTAGTGCATGTCTACTTTTTCAGTTGCCTTCTGCAAGTTCCAGCAGTCCAGATAATTTGACATTTGTATACATACACACAAATGTTGGTTGACTAAACCCAAATCACTCTTAGCAGATACAGGACTGAATGCAAACCCAGCTACTAGATATATTGGTATGACAAAAAATATACAATTCAATAATAAATGCAAGAAACGATATGGAACAAATTAATTCTCAATTATGTTTTATTATTTATCTTCATGCATTACATAGTACCTTTATTCCTTCACAGTCAATATTAATTTTAATATTAAATTTTTTTATCCTCTATAAACACAGAACTGAGCTTTCTGCAATTGCAGATTATAACAAAAGTGATGACCAATCAGAACTCAAGAAGCAGAAGCGGCTCATTCTTAGGTCACTAAGGCATGCACTTTTAGCCCTTATATCACATCACCCTTAAATCATATACCATTAAAGAATCCATTATCACTACTCATGGAAATTCATTACATATTTCTTTAATACTTCGACAAGAAACTGTTTTCGTGTTAGGTAATAGCAGAAATGTCTTCGGAACAGCATGCACCACGGCGCTGTTATAATCGCACCCATTTCTCAATTCCCCCGCTCTATCCAAAGTTGAATGAACTTGTAAGCTTATAGGCAGCATTTACACTGTCACTCAGCGTGTTGGCTTTCACACCATGTTCAGCAGAAAGTGGCGTGATTCACTAAGTACAACTAATTGCAGACTGTTTATAATATGAGATTTGCTCATGTGCAGAAACCTTAGGAAGTGCATAATATACAACATCAATCCTCTTCTGCACACATCAAAGGAAAAGTTAATAGCTGAGACTTATGATGGCACTAATGTTATGTGTGGTTCTATTGGCGGTGTAGAGGCAAAAATTAGAGAAGTGTATCCGTTCACATATTTTGTACACTGTTATGCTCATCAACTTAATTTCCTATTAAGTGTAAACAATAAAGTGAAAAAGCAACAAGTGTAAACAACAAAGTTAAAGATTTTTCTCAAATCTGTCTGCCATCCAGAATTTTTTCACACTAATCTCTATGAATGGACGTTTTGGAGGAAGTAGTATAAGCCAGGTTACCCAGAGTTTCTATAACAAGATGGAATTACAACATTTGTACAGTCAACGTTGTATACAAAAACCGATATAAGTTGGAGGAATGTTTCAAAGTTCTTGAAGAAAAGTGTACAGACTCGCAGTTAATGAGGCAAGTGGTCACAGAAGGACTCTTCAGGACCAAAATTTCATGTTATGGCTAACTTTTTTCCATAGAATTCTACCCCATGTGGACATACTGTACCAAAAAATACAGAGGAGGAACAAAGACAGTGTAATGTGACATCGGAATTTTTGAAAATGAGATGCAGAAAGATAGGGAGAAAATAAATGAAATAGAAACACAAATAACTGAGGAGTTCCCTGAACAACCAAGAAAAGGAACAATAATGTTGGATGCAGCACTAGAATAGGGGATGCAAAAGGTGTATGTGACATTATTATAACTCACATAAAAGTAGATTTACTTTTACACTGGTCACTTAGAAGCAGCTTCATTGATGTCCAATGACTTATTTCCTCTTTTTTCTACAAACATTCCAGAAAAAAATTCAATCAAGTGATTCAGCATTAGCCTTTCTCACAAGAAAACAAACATCGGAGTGAATTGGAACTATTATATAGATGGCATGTTTTTAATATTAAAGGCACAATAAAACTTCTTAACTTTATAGAAGAAAAAAAACCTACGTCAGTTTTCAAAGAAGTGTTGAAACTTCTGAAAATTATCATAACTACCCCCATGACAACTGCTGAACCTGAGCACAGCTTTTCGAATCTGAAGAAACTAAAGAGTTTCTTGAGAAATGCAATGAAAAACTATAGACTGAATACCCTTGCGATGTTATCTATCAACAATGTAAAGCGACAAAATGGAAGACCCAAAATATGAGTAAAACCAACATAACATACCCTTAATAAAATAATCCACTTAGTTATAAAATGAATAAATTACCAAATGACCACAATGGGTACAATGCAATGTAGAATTAAATAAACTGTATGTTAAATTAGTAAGAAATAATTAGTTATATTATCAATGATTATATGTGATCAGGACAATCAGTTATAAAGTTCAAAGATAATTGTGAGGTAATAGTCACTAAATATACAGATAGGACTGTGAGTATTAGTGGCAGTGTATAGTGAACAGAATATAATCACAACAAACCAAAAACAATGTGTGATTACGTAAAAAGAAAATGCAGAGTGTGAAGGGACTGGTATTCAATATACCTTAGGAGTAACCATTTAATTAAAGGTTTCAATATGTAAAGAACTAAAAGGTTACATTAGTAGTAGTTTAAGTCAACTGTTTAATGTTCATAGAATACTATTAAGTTTTAATATTTGATACTAACGATTCCCTATTTTTTTTAGTAATGTTCATTAAAGGGAAAATGCTATCGTTGGCTTCATTACAAATAATACACCAAACCTGTTTATAGTAATAAGAAGTTATTAAACAAAATAGTTATACAGTTTATACAAAAACAAATTATTATTGTTGTATAAATTATGTAACGTGTTTTATACAATAATTCGTTATTGTTTAGTGTTAATTAGAATTTTAGCCATAAGGGCATAATATGGTTTTAATATCTGTTTCATGTTTATGTTTTTATGTTATATCATGGAAAATTATAAAACCAAAAATGTAAAAGGCCAACAGGCTACATAATGTTATGAATTGAGACATTGTACTATGAAGAAGTATTAAGTGATAGGCCCATGTCTACATAAAAATTATTGTAAATCTAAAAGTAAACAACCACATTATTGTAAATGATAAGAAGTGATATAAATACCAAAATAGGCCATAATTAAATGTTAACAACAACATTTTAATAGTTTAATATAATTGTAATATAATTTGGGAAGTGTCAGAACTTATATGTAATGATCTATAAGATAGGATTTTGTAAATTCCTAAATTAACTATTAGAGCACTCACATGTATCATGTGAGGTGTCAAAATGTTTGTATTTTTATTAGGAATATCATTTTGTTAACTAATTTAAGGTTTATTAACTACTAAATAAGGAGTAATTGAGAGTATAAAATGTAAAAATTGTAAATTTTAAATAATCAGAGTCACATGACACTTGAACCCAATGGTATTGACCAATAGGAATTTAGTTAATTTTGGTCAAGCCAGTTGAAGGAAAAAGAAAAATATTCTATTATATTGTTACACAAGAAAGGATTCAGAACACCTCTGTGCTGCTATGAGCCATAAAGTATAACAAAGAATCAAATCCGAGTAGAAGAAAAAGTATAAAATTTTATAAAACCTAAAATCTAAATGAAAGAAGGAAGAATTGAAGATAATATAAAATAAATAAATAAAAGAAGAACAAGTGAAAGTAATATTTTAGAAAAGTGAATAATTAATTTCAACCATAGAACTGGGTGAGACTTAACCTTTATAATACCATATTTACAACTACACGACACCAAGATTAACTCAACTAACACTTTTCTTCAATAGAACACTAGTGAAAAGAAAACAAACTATAATTCAAACACAGTGAACATTTTGTTAATTTATTTTATCTGATAAAACTGTTTGTGAATACATTCCACACTAATTTTGTTTAACAAGCTGCCATCTTGAAATGTTTCTTTGAACTCTGGGTAGGCCCATGATGCATTGCTATAGCAAACTGAACTGAACAAATAATTCATTACACTTTATTAAAATTAATTTTATTTGTATTGGACCATAAGAATTAAATAAATGTAATGTGTAGTACTTCGTTGTGGACATTTTGAACTTTAATAACAGTCTAAAGAACCCCGAACTGAGATATTACTGGTATATGAAAATAATTTAGAATTAAACTGAAGGCAAGAATCGATACAGTCAATTAATAACTTTGACCTTAGAGTTGTTTAAATGAATTAATGGAAATCAAAATGTTAATAATTATTCCTAATTAATGTTGAATGAGTTTTATTTATAGGATAAGATAAAGTTAAAGGTTATTTATTAGTTGAATGAGTTTTATTTATAGGATAAGATAAAGTTAAAGGTTATTTATTCGTCAAAAGAAGAATGAAACAGTATTGGTGATTCGAACTTCATCGTAAATAAAGGATCAAGAAGATAACCTACAATAGGCAACTCGATACTACAATCGAATGCAAAAGTAAATGTTGACAAGCCTAGTCCCGCCATACAAACCAATTTTACAATTTTTTTTTTGCAAAACCATCAAACAAATAATTTTTTTTTTTAATAAATAATTTAAATAAACAAGCCTTAAACAACCAACAAATAGTAAAAGAAAACGAACTTAATTTACAGATTGACGCAACCAACGCAGATCTTAAAACAAACCCAAATCAAATTCAGTCAACTTAAATAAATCAAAGAATTCTAGTTTTTTCTTTTAAATAAATAATATGGAGGAACAGAAGCTTCTAGTTACAGATTGGCGCTTCCAACGCAGAGCATGACGCCTATTTTAATCCTATACGTTACAATATATATATAAAAATAATAATTCCTATTCCCTCAAGTTTTCAAATATTATTATAAAACAGAAGGAAGATTTTAACCATATAGGTTACAAATTGACGTCCAACAACGTGGGGCACTAAATAAAATATTCTCTTATAAACAACACACGACTTGTCATTTCTCTCCACGTTACAAATTGGCGCCCAACCTGCGAGGTTGAAGTTAGGGAAGTTATTAAGCGAATGAAATAAATAAAAACTAGAGTGACCTAACTTTAGCTGGCGACTGCTATAAGATTCGGAATGCAACAAAGAGCTACTTCACTGAAGAGAGTACGAAACCCAGAGACAGAAGAAGATAGGCAGGAAGCAGAAGCAGTAAAGGATAGGGAGATGGAACAACAGGCGGGTGACAGTGATGAAGCCAGAGGAGGCCCGAATTTACAAAAATTAATGGAACAAATGCTGGAACAAAATAAAGGCATTAAGGAAGATTTAAAACAAATGAATGAAAAAATAGACAGCATTGAAGGAAATAATGAAAATTTTAAGAAACAAAACGAGACTATGAATGAAAATTTTAAACGAATGGATGAAAGTTTCAGGAAACAAAAGGAAGAAAATAATGAAAATTATAGGAAACAAAATGAAAAAATAGACAGCATTAAAGAAAGTACTAATGAAAATTTGAGGCAAATAAATGAAGAAAATTTAATACAAATTAACGAAAAAATTGAAAATACTAACAAAGACTTAAGAGAAACTATTAATGAGAAAATAAACAATACAAATGAAGATATAAGGAAACAAAACGAAGATCTAAAACAAACTGTTAATGAAAGAATTGAAAATGTCAATGAGACAATTAGCCAAAAGGTGGATAAGTACAATGAAGATGTAAAACAGCAAATAGCCGAAACAAATGAAAGGTTAGACCGAACTAACGAAGCCCTTATATACTTCAGGGTAGATATAATTGCCCAAATAGACAATGTAGAAGATAATAATAAAATTAGAGTAGCAGAGATACGGCAAGAAACGCAGGAAAATTTGGATGGAATACAAGATAACATATCAGGAAAAATAGAGCATGTCAACACTGAGATAGATCAAGTAAAAAATCAAGTGAGTCATAACAAAGAGAACATTGAGAATATGCAACACAAAGAACTAGTTAACATAAAAGAAGAACTCAAGATTTTGCGCAATAGACCAATGTTTACCCAAATATTACTCAAGTTAATTGCTCACCATACAGTACCAGATAATAGGGAAAATATCAACTTTAGAAATTATAGAGGGAACACCATTGAATTTTTGGAACGGATAGATGAATGGTTCAACAGAATAAAGGAAAACCAATGGAATGTAATAAAAAATTTATTAGATGATTGCTTCAAAGGTATCAACGATAATTAGTGGTCTGCGGTTCGTAATGAAATACACGCATATGAACAATTCGAAGAGGTATTTAGATCAAAATACTGGTCAGAATCAGTACAAAACATTATCAGGGACAATCTCTGTAATGGGAAGTTCGACACCACCTGAGGTCAGTCACCAACTGCTTACTTCCTTGGAAAAGTGTGCTTGGCCCGTAACCTAGAGCCATGTTTAGTGACAAAGCTGTCATATCATTTTGAGGAGGGGATAGTCCGGGCTAGACTCTGTGGCCAAGTAAAAACAATAGGAGCCATGGAAGCACTACTAGAGAGTTACAAAACAGAAGACTATTACCGTAGATCCCAAAAGCAGTATGACTGACCAAACGTAAATAGAGAAGACCAAAATAGGGACCAACGTCAGAGAATAAACCATGTGCGTGCCAATAACAACAATAATTATAATAGTAATAATAATGGCAACTATCATAATAATAGCAATCACAATAATAATTACAATAATAATAAGAATAATAATAACAGATATAGAACAAGGAGACGAAGTTTTGACAATGGAAGAGAGTACCGGAACAACAACAGAGATAATAAAGATAGAAGAAATCAACCTAGGAGTAGAAGCATTGAAAATCATCCCTCAAGAAGTCAAGAAGAAAGTAGGGAATTTAGACCAGACATTAGGAATCAAGAGGAGACGGTACGAGATACCCAACCACAAGATAGAGTGAGAAACTAGGCTCAGTAGTGAAAATAACAAGTAGCCCATCACTGCAGGGATTAGAAGAGCATAGGAATGTTAAGAATAACAATAAGAAAATTACCATTATTGGAGAAAACAATGATTTAAAAAACATAAGAGATGATCTGTGTAACTCAACGAGATCCCCCTCTATTCAATTCGATATAATTTATATAGGTTTATTGTTTAATTGTTAATGGAGTCTCTTGTATTACATGCAGTAATTATTTTTTATAATAATTGATAAATGTGACTTAATTATCGTGTGATAATTTGTTATGGATAAAATAATAATTTGCTGGTCTGTTAATGAATGTAACGGTAGCGTCGAACTCCTCTTCTGTGGAAAAATGTCGTCAGTGTAAGTCAAGGTCAAGTGTTGTCTGGACAAATAAATTAACATAAAGAACACTTTTCACGTACCTGGTTGTCGTACTTGATGTTCTGACGTTCACCGCCACTGAATAAACTGTCAAGTTTCTCTTTGACCAGTTTAGACTTTATAAGCAAGGTTTTATAGCACCTTGAATGTTAGAAGGGCGCCATATGGGTTTTCTTCGAGAAAAGTTCCCATAAAAAAACAAATTTCTAATTTTAAATTTATATATGTTCACTTTTTACGGTTGTTTAAATGCTTATGGCATTTAAAATGATTCAAATAGCGTATTGAAAATTTTCTGTTTCAAATGTACCTCAGTGTATGGTATACTGAGGTTTACT
This sequence comes from Magicicada septendecula, assembly GCA_034769895.1. Classification (NCBI taxonomy): domain Eukaryota; kingdom Metazoa; phylum Arthropoda; class Insecta; order Hemiptera; family Cicadidae; genus Magicicada; species Magicicada septendecula. Next base: position 220,525,362 of record CM068375.1, on the reverse strand, counting down.
TATCTAAATTGAAATAATTGAACACCAAGGTTATGCTGTATAACATTATGGGTTTATTATACCCTCTAAAATCAGATTGAATAAAAATACATTTTTTACACTGATACAATTCGGATAGTAAATCATCTGTCTGCTATCTGGTCTAGCTCAGTTAAGCACAATCTAAAAAACTCTTACGTTCATTAACAAAATTTTAATCTTAATTAACTTGGTACCTCAAGGGTAAGTTCTTAGAAATACAAAATAGAACGTTATTAATTGCTTTCAATAGATATTACTATGATAGTAATTCATTTTTGGCCTCTTTAAAAACTTGCAATTATATTTTAGGTTAACGAGAATTCCGTCTGCTTATATCCTAAGTAATATTGTAATACCTAATTCTAACACATATATTCTTACGTCGGATTATTAAATCCTCTAAATAAATGGATACAGTGTTCGCTATTAACTGTTTGATTGTTTTTGCGTCAGTACAAATGTGTTAATAGTTACGATCAGTGGAAGACAGATAAACAATAAAATTGGTCACTGTACTACCTTGCTTTTTAATCTTTATAGATTAAAATTAAACACCTTAACGATCGGATTATATTGATCGCTAATACACTGCACTTTAATCGCACTTGGAAATGAGAAATAACCCTCTTCTTACTGATAATGGGTTGTTGACTTTACAGGTTAAGTTAAATTTGCTCGTTCCGAATACACGCACTGTTTAAAAAGATTCACTATTAACTTTCGATGCACTCTTATACGATGAATCGCCTTTCCAATAATTATTTTGATAAAATTTAAAGTATTTACTACTATTGTGTTGTAGTAGATTATTAAAATATAAGACAACGCCGAGCCGTAACTTGTTAGCTTACGAAATTTTTGGCGTCCCTCTGATTATATACCCCTCTTCTCAATCGCTTTTAGGAACAAATTTCGCTCAGTAAACTCTTTGTGATTGGTACAAAATTCCGTTACAGTGACGTAATGTTTTGGTTAGCCGCCACCGGCGCGCTTTCTGTACCCAATTGTCGTTGTTGTTTGTATTCACTGACAATTTCTTAAATCTGGTTAAAAAATGATGCTAACACTCATTATTAAATTATTACAATTCCAATCTCTAAGTTATCATCATCAAATTAAAGATTATTTTCTGCTCTTTATTTTGATGTGGCTTAATGCCGGTTTGAACCTAGTTTTCACTGACAATACATAAAACTAGTGTTTTGAAACATGGTTTCTTACTGTCATCTGCTAATAATGCAAAATGCGACTATTTCCTATCTTTTACATTTGATTATTTATCTCTGTGTTCTCTTTTGAACATGATTACATGAATAAAATTACATACATTATTACAATTAAAAGCTGTTTACAGCTGAACAATATTAAATCTTAGCCTAATTATGATAATGCATTATTCTGACAATTCCTTACTCTCTAAATACTTTTTTACTTGGCCTACCCATTTTAAAGGCATACTATATTAATTGAGTGGTGGTATTTCACACCTTATTCGTTATTTTTACTACTCTGTAAATTTCATGTTAATTAGGGGTCTTGTTTCCCTATTAATTTACTGACATAAACTCGTTTATGCAGGGTCTAGATACAGTTATAGTACCAGGTTTATTCCCTGTTTACTCTTATTTCTAATTACATTTTATTTAATTAGGAAGTTGCTTATACACATAAGGCTTCCGTTTATAATATCCTTACTCTATATTGTTACATCTTTGTTGGTAAAGCTAGCTTTTTGTAGCTTTGTGGCTACAGCTAGTATAGTAATAGTCTTTGTTATTTATACATCATTGTTCTTCTATTTTCAGCCAAAATGCTGTTATTGTGTTTACTTTATTACAGTCATTGGTCATTTAGTTTATTATATAAGACTATACACATTAATGTCATGAACTGGCCACAATTCACATTAATTTGTGAACTTTGTATGTCCATTAGTCATAGTCAGTCATTGTTCTTAAGTTGTAGGGTCATGCAGCGTATTCATCACTGCTTCTTGGGATCCCTCCTCTTCTTTCTTCTATGCTGGTCCCTTCTCTTCTTTGTTACATTCATTACAATTATTCACTTTTACAACTTTAGTGTCATTTTTTACCCTTCTGGTGTGTGTTTTGGTTATGTAATATTTTGTGGTGTTACATCTGACAGAAGAAGAATCACATTCTGGAAATGAACAAAATAACCAAATCATATTTATAACCGCTGCATTACAAGTGGTATTGACAGATGTGATGATTGATACAGGGGTAAATGTGTCGTTGATCGACAAAGTGGAATACAATAGGATAAAAGAAATATACAAAAAGAACATACCAACACTGCCAGTAAGTAACATGGTAATCATAGGGGCTACTGGTAGGCCAAATAAAACTGTAAGACAGCAAGTGATGTTGGAGGTGTCCAGCGAAGGCAACATGATTCCGATGGTGTTCCTGGTAGCACAAGGGCTACCATTTAAAGTAATGCTAGGGTACGATACGCTACGGCGCCACTCAGCAGTTATTGATATGGGCAGTGGAAAAATAACACTGTACCATGAACAAGGGGAATGGTCGAGTGAGATCATAAGCCGCAAGTGTGCCACTCACAGTCGGCATTCATTCACCCTAATACGTGATGACAGAATGGAGTCTAAAACACCAGTCAAGGAATCAGGCTACACAAAAGATAAAGCATGGGAACAAAAACTCCAAGAAATTCATTTATTTAAGGCCACCAGTACAAGTGAAGTAACCCCAGAACAAAAAAGTCAGTTGGTAACCATATATAATAAATATAAAAAAGTATTTTCAGATTTGCCTGGGAAAGCAAAAGATTTTATTTGCGAATTGTCATTTCATAACCCGATCAATTTCAATTGAAAATCATACTCCATACCTCAATCCCTGAAACCAGCAGTAAGAAAGGAAATCCAGAGTATGATAGAGCAAGAAAACATTGAATACAGTTCATCTAGCTAAACCTGTCCAATTCCTGCAGTACAAACAAAGATGGTAAGGAATAAGAAATAAAGAGATACAGTTTAGTGGCGAAGCGTCCATATATGCGGTGTATGCGGTCCATATATGTGTATCCATTGTATGTAAAATCGTATAAAGTTTTGTAATTAATTTTAAATTATTTGAGAAGTAAAAGTTTGTCATCTCAAAAGCCAAAACTTAATTTTCACTTGAGCGATATAACGACAGTTAATAAAGCATTAACTGTTTACAACCAGGCGCACAGTAGGTATGCGTTGTAGCTAATGAATACATTCTCTCGATAGCGGGTCATTAACCCATGCAGCAGATTTTCATGTGTGAACAGGCAGGCGTTCTGACTTGCGCTCCCACTCCCACTGTCTGTGAATAGCTGTAACGCTATGCATTACTGTTTCTGCATATACAGTACTCAGTGCGTACGTAGACCGTGTCGTTTAAGTTTTTTAATTATGAGTTCGTTTGTAGTAGAGCCTGTGGCGGGAACATCATCATCGTGTGTAGTTGAGTCCAATTGTGTAATCGAAAGTTTATTTATACAGTCATTCAATAGTAGAAGTTTTACAGATTAACTGAATATTATTTCTAGCGGTAGACGAACCCCATTAATTCCCACATTCTCAAAAACAAAAAAAATTATACTCGACATTTAAAGGAACAACATTATGAAGTAAAAACTTGGCTTTGCGGCTGTAGAAAAACTTCAAAATTACACTGTTGGCCACGCATTCTTTTTTCAACTGAAAAAAATGTCTGGACAAATTCAGGAGTTTCTGATTTGAACAATTTGTTTAATTTACAAAACACCATGAGATTTCAGAGTCATGTTGCTTCCCTTCTTGCTTTAAAACAGTTCGGTAAAACCAGAATTGAATATGCCCTTAGTGAACAATTTAAAATTAACATCAAACAGCACAATGGCATGGTAAAACAAAACCGGTACATCCTTCATTGTCTAATTGACTACCATAGTGTGTTTTTTGGCTGAAAATAAACTCTCATTTCGTAGACATAACGAATCTGTGGCATCGTCAAACGATGGAATGTTAGACAACCACCTTAAAAACTCTACAGTCTTTTCTGGTTTATCTAGCGATATTCAAAATGACTTGATTAACTCCATTTCTCAAGTCTTATTAACAGAAATAAAAAATGAAATAAAACAAAGTCCCTTTGTAGCCATAATAATGGGCGAAACAACAGATATTACAAATACATGCCAGGTGTCAACTGTGTTTTATTATGTCGATAAGTCCAGAGCCGTTCAGGAAAGATTTATCGGTTTTAGTGATTTTGGTGACGGTCGTACAGCTAATGCGTTGGCAAACTACATATTTAATGTCCTGACTGAATATGACTATGAAGAAAAATTAGTTGCACAAACGTACGATGGTGCTGCTGTTATGTCTGGTGAACATGGAGGGTTACAGGCCCTGGTCAAAAGTAAGTGCAGCCAAGCAATATTTATCCATTGTTATGCTCATAAAATGAACTTGGTCTTTGAAAAATTCAGTAGATCACATTAAAGGATGTAAAATATTTTTTAGCACTTATCCGGTTTAGCTTCATTTTTTCAAAATCATCCAGATGAACTCATGCACTTGATCAAGAAGTAAAGAAGCGATTTCCATCAGTTGCACCTACTAGATGGAACTACAACAGCAGACTAGTGGCCACTATAATAGAACACAAGGCTGATATCATAAGTCTCTTCGAGTCTATGATTGAGAACGGAGTTAAGTGGGACAACGAAAGTTATACTGGAGCAATAGGTTTTCTTGCTACTCTTCAAGATTTTGACTTCATATTTTTAATTCATCTGTTCGGTTTAATACTACCACAGGCGGATTCCATATTCGAAATTTTGCAGAAAAAAGTTTTGAAATCAGTTTTTGTATGACTTTGATAAATATCTTAATAATTTAAGGAATAACTACAACAAATTCTGGAGTGACCGGAATGAAATTCAGAATATTCTAACAGGGAGGTGGGACAAGCCTAGAAGCACTCACAGAAGTAAAAGATTATGTATTGATAACATGTCGGATTTGGAAAGCTCTTATCGTAGGGTGTATTATGAAATTATTGATTCAGTAAAATGTAGACTTAATCAGAGGTTTGCAGATATAAGTCAACTTGATTTTATCGCTCTACTAGAATCAATCACGTTTTCCAGAATTTTCTAAAAAGTTTCCAGAAGAGCATTTTGAATCTCTAAAACGCTCGTATGGCCAGTATTTTGATTTTCTGTTACTAAGGAGTGAGCTTTCTGTAGTTTATTCAAATGAGCAGTTTTGTAAAAATAGTGTTAGTGACTTGTCAAAGTACTTAACATCAGCAGATCTGAGTGACACCATTCCTCAAGTGTGGAGGCTTGTAAACCTTATAATGAGAATTCCAGTTACAAGCTCTTCATCAGAAAGATCGTTTTCAGCCTTGAAGAGAATAAAAATGTATTTGTGTAACTCTCAAACTGAACACAGGCTCTCGGCTCTATTAGTGTTATCTATTGAAAAACCGCTTCTTTCGAAACTGAAACTAATTCTGCTTTTTACGATATGGTTGTTGACTTATTCACTGAAAAAACCAGGAGCATAGAACTAACGTTTAAAAAATAACTGCTACAACTAACGCATAATAATTAACGATAATGTGAACACTAAATTATTGTGAGCCATTACAATGAATGAATTAGTGTCGTTGTGGACGATTTTAATTACCATTGTGAATCTGTATTGTTTACGTATGACATTAAACAGCAGATACAAGATATTATGAATTATTTTAAATAAATAATTGTGCAGTGTGTTTATTTATGGATTCTGTGGCTGTATGTGATTAAAGCAAGTGGAAATAACAGATGAATCGATACCACCAGATGCCACTCAACGTACTGGTAAGTTCCTAATACAGTCTGCTTGATTTACTAAAACAATTTATATAATTAATATTACTATATTGGTCTCTATTATAAAAAGGAAAAGTTGTAATATTTACTCTTTTCTTATCTGTTGTTAATACTGTTGACCGGGTTTGATTATCACATGGAGAGAGAGAAGGAGTTTTTATTTGTTGATGGCTGAGACAGGTATAACCGCATACACATTCTAAAAACTCACGCCTCGCCACTGGTATATAGTACTGTAAACTTACTGTAATTATAGCAGCTTGTCTGTTCAGTAATGAGATAGAATTTTTCCTTTTTCTAGTTTTTGTTCACTAGAAGAACTTTGTCACTTGTAGAGTTGATGATGTAGCAGCTTTAGAGCTAATTTCTGTTAGGATTTAAGTCTTAAATGTTTTAACGATTTTACAATTTTCATAACTATATAATATTTTACACTTGACAGCAGGCTTTAGAATAACTTGATTAAGCACAATGCACAAAAGTATTATATTCCCAAAATAAATAATTAACGCGACAACTAATAGGCAACAGCAGCCTCTTAACTCGCTCATTTTGTATTTTACTAGGTGGTGTGCATATTTTAAAGGAATTTACGTTATTTACTATTTTACAATTCCATTTATTAAACAGAATAACACTTGCAGATTAGTTAACATCACAGAATACTTAGATTCACTTTGTTCGGACACTTGCAAAAGTTTTTAAAACTTTGAACAGTTACTAGTGCAGCAACAGCTTCTTGCTCACTCACTCTGGGTTTCGAAATTGATATCAATGACTTCTTCTTAGGCACTTTGGTTGAAAGGAGCCATTATTGTGGTTCAAACTTCATTAGTTTTAAACATAACAATTGTGATTCCAGAGGAAGAGTGGTCTCTTCCTCAACAGTGGCTTCTAATGTTGGTATAATAGGTTCAGAAAGTCTATTAATTATTTCGACGCCTTCATTGGATTCAATTTTGCAAGTATAGTTTCAAAATACTGTGTGAGTTTAGCCTTACTTAGCTCCTTGTTTTCATTGTATAATGTATGTCATATTTCCTTTACTATTACCTCTTGTTTTGCAGAGATTGGATGTTCTTCTATTCTTGGATTTTGTTGTCCATGACATGTCCGTTGATTAACTAATTATAAGTATAATACTACTGACTCAGAACAGTCGGAAAATTTCACATTTTTACCAATAAAAAAAATTAGTGTTCCGAGTTAGTAGTATTATACTTATAATTAGTTCTTCTGTTATTAAGTTTACTTTGAAATCAGTGTTTTGTTCTTAATGGCTCCCGTTTATTTTTCTCTCCTGATTACATGGATGTATTTGCCCACATTAAATTTTATAGTCAAATTGAAATAGCTGCACACATAGGTGTGAATACACACTATGCATTTGCAACAAAGCATTTATAGTGCAGTTGTTGTGTCCTATTTCATAGACCTCGTTTCTATTTGCTGACTGTATTTTCCATAGAGTTTCATCAAAAACAATCTCTTCTGTGACAAAGGGCAGAAATCTTGCTCATTAATATTTACCTTTGTCATAAAATTAACATAAATTAACCTGTCAAAAATTTGTACCTCACAAATTGCATTAATGTATGCAGTGCAACGTCATTTGGGTTTCTTTGCACCCAAATAAATATGTTTCAGATCACCAGGCATATGTTCCAAGTGCATATTGGTGTTTGGCCATGCATCTTGATGGAAGCAATATGCCCAGCTCTTGACGGAATCTTTGTATTTGTTCTCTAAATACGAACCAAAATCTCTTGTGTTATCACCTTTGTATTGATAATCCATGGAAGCATACAAAGAAATGCAGCTTGAACTATTTTTTCTAATAAGGGTCAAAGCAATTTGTATGTCTCTGCTGTTTCTCATGACCTTAAATTTTGATCAAGTTTTCCGCCAGGCACGATCAACATGCCACTGACAGAAGAGGCGGAATGGAAGTGGTGGCATAAACTTAACCCAGACATTACAAAACACCTTAGCCATATAAGACATAAAAACGTTTGTCTGAATTGGTGATTTGATGGCATCTGTTATCAGAGACACAAACACTTCAAAAACTGCCAAATCTCCTCTATTTGAAAACACAAATGCACAAGGAAATCCTTGATTAAGGCCATCTAGTCAGCTTGTCTTTGGTTGAGCAAAGTAGTCAGCTCAAAACGATAACAATTCAGGCTGTTAAAGCTGATGTAATTGTTACCATACTGTTTAAGCATGCCTTTTTGTGTTTCATTCATTATTATCTAAACAAAATCTCAAGCATAAAATTGTGAATGTATTTCTTCCACCATGCCTTGAGGTTTGTAAAAAGGCACTATCTAACATCATTGCTGTGCCTAATAGCTTTTGATTTCAAATTGTACTGCTGTTCTATATTAAAGAGGATAAAGATCCTTACAGTGTCTAGTATCTTATCAAAGGGAACTTTTATCACAATTTGTATTGCAATATCATTCTGTTCCTTCTGGTAGTCTTGTGTGCCCTAAGTCTGCAGTGTAGCTGACATTAGTTTGACAGTATTCCTCTGTTATAGTCCCTCATGGATGAAACATGACATCAAGTTTGGTCGGACAGTGACCATTGATTTTGTTGCTACCAGCTAGTTTAGGGAGTCACACATATTTCTCTTTTGCTTTAAACTCACCATCATGGTGCTAAATATCATTCTGGGCAAGCTATCCGATTTATGATTATACTTAGAACAAGAGATGAAAACATTTGCATACTTCTTTCTTCTCAGTTATTCTTTTCCAGTTATAAAATTCCTCCTCATTTTGAAAATCTAATGTGTCTGTATCATTTATCATGCTGTGTAGTGTAATGACTCATGATTTCATATTTTGAGGATCAAGTTTCAGTACAAAGAGGGCATTTTACACTTGACAGTGAATCTCTAGTCTAAATGTTTTGTTTGAATGTGATGTTGCAATGAATACTTTGTATTATTGTGATAAAATCACAAAAACTGCACTCGAACTTTACATAGCTTTGCTTACTAGTGACATGTGAATTTAATTCCCACTCTTGGGGGAATATGCTATGAATATGCTATTGCAAATGCCACACTTGAAAGTAGGATTATCCATCTTGTTTCAAATGAATTTTTGTCTTGATAAATATTTCAGTTAGCACTAAAAGTTATTAGTCTAAAAGGGATGTTGTCTATTTAGAGATACTGTAAAAACTCAGATCGTTTCAGAGCAATAAATATGGGTTAATGGTCATAAACCTTCCACCTCTTCTATTGTTACTGCAGAAAATTGTGGAAGTACTTGATACCATCTAAGGCACTTTTTCATGTGTGTTTGTGTGTGTGAGTGTGTTGAGCACACTATATTCAGGATTGTTGGTAATAAATGTTAGACCAAAATGTCTAAAATAAGTTGCACTATTACATAATTCTGCACACTGAAAATACAACTGCAGGTTTATGTTTTCTTACATAGTGAGAGTGAATTTATAAATGAAAAAGAAAGAGATAGTGAGTGTCATTATTCATATTTTTGTGTGTGTAAGTGCAAGTATTCCCCTATATTTGTATTATTGCAATATACAGTAAATGCATACTCTGTAAATACAGTTTAAGTAGTAAACATAATGAACAATGGTACTGATACTAATAAGGTAGTAAACTAATTAAAATATACCTTTATGGTACAAACATTATTTTGTTGCTTCATACAAATTACTCACCTTAAAGTCATTGCTCGCTGCTTTGTGTAGACCTTCTTCTTGTATTATTATTATTATTTGTGTGTGGGGGGAGGCGCATGTGCGGGACTGTTCATGTGCCTTCATAAATATCTAATACTACCAACATTTCTTAATTACAGCCAGAAGTTAGTGGATTAATATATTCCATGCTTATAAAAGTTTACATGTAAGTCAGAAATTCCATAGTAAATTTTAGTGAAGAAAAAACAAGAACTGGTTGTTTTAGTTAACCGCGAATGTGTTATTCAGAGAGGGATTGATCATGTGTGTGTGTGTGTGTGTGTGTGTGTGTGTGTGTGTGTGTGTGTGTGTGTGTGTGTGCACGCACGTACCAAGATTTACCAAGATATATATTATAAGACATCGGGATAGTACCCCTTATTAAATTTATTTATTAATCTTTGTTATTAAATAATTTTATTTTTTATTATTTAATTTGATTTAATCTTGTTCTTTGGTTTAATTAATTTTTATTGTTTAATTAATTAATTATTGTAATCTTATTTAATTGAATTTTGTTCACTTTGGAATCCTCTTGACGTTCCGTCGCACTTCTGTAGACCTAAATTGTCGTTGTACAGTAGTAGTGTTGTTTTGATTAGATTATAAAGTAATTATAACTTTCACGTACCTTTGGTGTAGAACTGGTAGCTTATGTCTGTTTGTACTGGTTGTTCAAATGGTCTCAGTATGTTATAAAACAATGAATTCATCAAAACAGTATGTCAGCACTGTTTACAAGTAAGTGAGCTAAGTTTGTGTTATTTGGGGGCCATATGGAATCTCTGGTTCTTATTCCATAAAATAATTTATTCGATGAATAAATTAAATAAATTGTAATTAATGTCGTTGAATTATTTCCTTGATTGTACGATTAAATGAATTTAATTAACTAATTTTCTTTTGTATTGTTTATAAATTTGAATAGTTGGCGCTTCACACGTCCAAGCCGCCAACTTAACTGTTTGAGTGCCTTGAATTTGCAACTCTTTTAAATAAGAAAAATAACTAAAAATTGCTTCAATAATTTCTTACAACGTTTGTTAATTAATATATTACTGTTTTATTGCTCACTGAGTACTTTATTTTATCTCTATACATTCAACTCAACAATGATTTATGGATTACAATATACCTGGCTTAATTCTCTCCTAACCCAGAAGGTTGGCAATGATGAGTCTAATTAACTATTTATTATTTACAAATTTTTTATACCTCAAGGGTGAATCCTTTGGAACTACAGAATAAAATAACTATGCCTCGAGGTTACGATGCTTTACTATGGTTTATTTTAGTAGGTTAGACACCTTTTAAAATCAGACTTATTAACGAAATGTTCGTCTGACCTCTACAAGTTTTGAGGTTAACTACGGTTAGCCTAAATCGTTAATTCTTGTATTGGAATTTTATAATTCCTTTTGAGAAAAGTATGCACAATGTTTAATTCTTATAGTATTAGTGTATGGTGTTCAGTACATAAGTGTATTATTTTGGAATTATATCGTATGCTAGTGACATAATATTTGAACACCGTAATTATATTTGGCACTGTACTCCCTGACTGATAATCTCTTTAGATTATTATTTATTCACTTTACGATCTCAATACACTGATCGTACACTTCACTTTTAAAACTTCTTGTGGTCGAATATTTGGTTAGGTAACTCTTCTAACCTCGTTCTTATGGTTTCACACTACTAGTTAAAGGAAAACTGCTTGTCGTGATGCACTTTACTAGTAGGTAACTTCTCTGCGGTTGTTTAATAATATTTTGATTAAAATTTAGATATGGAGTCCTTGTAGTATCTGCCGGAATGGAATTCAAAAAATGTTGTGTTCCTTCGTACTTCTGTATATATAGTCGCTTCAGATTCCGCTTGGCTCGACAATTAATTTCTCATCTAATTTTCTGATTGGTTAAAAATGACGTCATGATGCGGTCATTCTAAAAATAGCTCTTACATAATTGTTTCTTAGCGTGGGTTATTATTATTGTTAGTATTGCCCCGTTCACTTCCAAAATTCACAAAATTTATCATATTTATGTTTGTTTCTCATTTATTCTATTTAAAAATTTTGATCTATTACTAGCATCATATTGGTCAGTTCCTTGCTGGTTATTTTGAGATGAATAGCGGCCAGTTTGGATACATTTTTCATTAATAAACTACCTCTTAATGATAGCCTACCTTAAATATTGTTTTATTCCAAATGTCTTCTGCTACAATTTGCAGATTCTATTTCTGTATTTTTTAACATTTCTTAAACAATCATTTTTTACTGCTTTGAACACAATTATACATATTATTGAAATTAACATTTTATTATCTAAATTTGCTGCATCCAGCTGAACATTAATAATTCTTATAACATACTTGTTTATTATCATTTAATGGCTTCGTTCCTTCATTATTAATTATTCAAAATACCCTTACTTCTGTGAGAGATATTATTTAATATTGGAATTATATTGCCAAATACAGTTAGACAACACGTTGATTAGAAAAGACTTTATTCCTTGAACTAAACTTGATAGAATACATACATACGTTATAACAATAATAATACGCGCATGCGTATTGTACATACATTGTTTAACCATATTTAAATTGTACATATGATATATTTGACATTCCCCCTCAATTTAAATACCCATATAATTTAAATACCCTTAATTTACATTTGGAACAGTTTTGGTATGAGTTTTAGAGCATTCGTTGGACATTTTACTCCTTTGGGTGGTTTTATATAAACTTCAGTGTCTAGCTTGCCATTTAGGAATGCTGTAGTAATATCAAGTTGTTTAATTTCCCATCCATTTTGCAGTGCTACAGACAGTAAGATTCTGATGGTGGAAAGTTGAGCGACTGGTGCATAAATGTTGGAGGACACTTCGTCTTGAAATCCTTTTGCTACTAGACGAGCTTTCTTAGTGCCATCAGGCTTGATTTTGAAAAGCCACATTGTGTCAATAGCTTTGATGCCTTTGGGTAGATTTGTTGCCTTCCAAGTTTGATGTTTTTCGAGGGCACTTACTTCCTTTTGTATCGCTTCTTCCCAACCATCTCTAATACATATGGCATCTTCATAAGAGATTGGTACTCCTGCACAAAGACAGTACGCTAAGTGCATCTCATCTTCATTTTGACTAAAACTTTCATTATAATCCTTGTACAGTATATAATCTTTAAATTTCTCTGGAACAGTTTTAATTCTTTCACTTCTACGCAGTGATGTTTGATCACCCTGTTGGACAGTATCGCTTAGACTGCTGTCTCTATGTGCAGGTGAGGTGCCAGTGACATTTGAACCTGGATGTCTCCTTCGCTCATACTTTGATGCTCTTTATCACCTACACTGTCACCTCCAATTACCATTTGTGGGATATCTTCTAAAGCTTTCTGACTAGTATAGTTGATGTTAATTTCATCAAAGGTAACATCCCTTGAGATTATAATTTCACTTGTTTTGGGTACCCATAGTCTATACCCATTTTTAGCATAGCCTACCATAATGCATTCAACTGATCTTGTTTCTAGCTTGTCTGCTGGAACAGGCAGTTTATATGCCCAAGCCTTTGAACCAAAAACCCTCAACTTGTCATAATTCACTTTACCTAGGTAGACTTCAGCGGGTACCTTATTTTCCTTCAGGGCAACTGTTGGAGAGTGGTTCAATTGGTATGCAGCACAACGTATTGCTTCACCCCACAAGAACTTAGGCAAATTTGTTTCAGCGAATAGTGTTCGTACTCTACTCATTAGAGTGAAATTGATTCTTTCGCTAACTCCATTCTGCTGCTGTGTATGTGGCAAAGTGTATTCGTTGGCTATTCCTTTTTGTATACAGAAATTTTTAAACACATGTGATGAGTACTCTCCACCACAATCTGACCTGATTCTTGAAGAGTAATATCCTCTGGCCTTTAACTCTTGGACATAATTCATAATATTTCTTTCTGCTTCATTTTTGTGTTTTAAAAGGAACACCTGGGTAAAATGTGAATAGTCATCGATAATTGTTTGATAATATTTTTCACCTTTCATGGTGTGTATTTTAAAAGGACCAGCCAAGTCACTGTGAATGAGTTCTCCAATTCTGTTTGACCTTGGTAGGGGTACATCCTTAAAAGGCTTTCGTTTTGCTTTACCTTGGTTACAGGGACTACATACTCCAAAATTGTATGGAAAATTTAGTGATCCAAGACCTTGAGCATTGAGATGTCCAAGTCTTCGGTGCCATAGTAGATCCTTACTTAATGAAATCCAACAAGTTTCACTCATCGAAGGGTGTGCTATTGAAAATTGAGCCACATACAAATTTCCTTCGGATTCACATTTCATTTGCAATTTGTTATTTGAGATAGTAACTGATTTTCCACCACTATTGAATTGAACATCAGATCCCTTTGAACTCAATTCTTTTCACTGATAAGAGATTGTAGGGAAACTCAGGTACAATAATAGCAGGTATCTTTATGAAAACATAACTGTTATTTTTATTGTTCAACTTTCAAGCGAATTATACCTCTTTTTGTACCTTTTATAGTGCTACCATTTGCTATTTTTATTTCCATTTTATTCTCCATTTCTTCAACATTTTCCATAAGCTTTTCCAAATTTTCTGATACCCAATGATTTGTGGCACCGCAATCTAAAATGAATTTAACGGATCGAGTATTTCCTAGTAATTCTGAGGATAAAGCGCCATTTTTCTCAATATTTTCAGTGGAAATGAAATCAAATTCTTCTTCTTGATCATCTTCGCTCTGTGCAACATTTGACGTATGTCTTGTCGTCTTGCCTCTTCCATGTCCTCGAGAGTTTCCTCTCCCTCTCTTACCACGATATGACGTCTGAGGCATCTGTTGAGTTTGCACATCCTTGTTTGATGGACACTCATTTTTGAAATGTCCTTTGCCTCTACATGTGTGACATATTACATTTTCGTACCTCATCTGTGAGCTATTCTTAGATTCACCTGGAGAGTAGAAGTGTTCCTTTTAAAACACAAAAATGAAGCAGAAAGAAATATTATGAATTATGTCCAAGAGTTAAAGGTAACATCCCTTGAGATTATAATTTGAAATCATGAAAAGCTTATACGGTCTTCGCTCTTCACCCAGAAAATGGAATGAAAGGTTTAACAAGGCTGTGCAACATCATGGTCTAATCAGATCTCAGAATGACTTTTGTTTGTACTTGGGTAAAAATGCTTACCTTATTATATGGGTTGATGATATAATCATCACAGGTGACAAGAGCGAATGTCTAAAAATCATTGAGTTCCTTAAAAAGGAGTTCAACGCAAAAGAATTAGGAATCATCAACAACTTTCTGGGCACAGACATCAATGTAAATAAAGAGCAGATCACCATTTCTCAAAAGGAATTCATACAAAAAGTAATCTCAAGATTTGGTCTGAAAAATGGAAAACCGATGGATACACCTATGGAACACAATTTCCAGGTTAACTTATCTCTACCAGTGGACAAAAACTTACCTTACAGAGAACTCCTTGGTTCACTTATCTACATATCAATTGTAAGTAGACCAGACATAGCTTACGCTACATCTGTCTTAAGTAGATATCTTGATAAACCCACTAAACAACTCTGGATTGCTGCGAAGAGGGTATTGAGGTACTTAAACGGTACCAAGCATTTGAATCTCACATTTCATAAAAATCAAGATACTGGATTAATCACATATTCAGATGCAGATTGGGCAGGAGACATCACCAGCAGAAAGAGTACAAGTGGATGTATAATATGTCACTGTAACAACCCTGTATCCTGGTTTACAAAGAGAACTCCAATGCAGGTGATAAGAGTAGAAAGAGCAGTTACCGTCGTTATCGACCTTATCACCTGCATTGGAGTTCTCTTTGTTTTTGAGTTCAGTATCCAATAACCTTGTTTTTACATCAGAATACGAATATACTGTCACGTCTTTATTCATTATTGTTTCTATCGATGTAATGACGCTCTCAAAGCTTTCCGGCATTGTTAGAAGAAGGTAACACGTTTTGTTGGTATCATCGGTTGCAACTTTGCTTACGCCATCGAGTTCTTTTATGAGTTTTTCGAATTTAGTGAAATGATCTTGTAATTCGCCATCGACGAATTTCATTTTCAATAGCTTTCGCATTATAAACATCTTAGATAATGCGCTTTTTCGCTGGAAGACATTTTCCAGATTTGCAATCATTTCTTTGGCGCTTTGTGCACTCTCTATGTATTCAATATACTTATCTGATATTGACTGTGCGATGATGCATTGAGCCTTTACGTCTTTAGCTTGGAAACTGGTCAAATCTGCACCTGTGAGTGCTGCGATTTCTGTGTCTGTTTTATCTAATGCTACGAGTGCACCCTCTTTATTCAGAACAAGACGTATTCTAAATTTCAAGTGGAAAAATTATCTGCCTTTAGCAGGGGAAAGGGAACCGCAGACGTAGCCATTTTAGGTTAAGCACGTGAACTCTTTCACTTTGAGCCTGTATATGTAAACAAACTTTTCTCTGTAAATAATTCCGATGTAATTACAACTAACACACGTCTATATATCTCCAAATTACTAGTGTCGGCCCATAACCTGTGAGAGATATTATTTAATATTGGAATTATATTGCCAAATACAGTTAGACAACACGTTGATTAGAAAAGACTTTATTCCTTGAACTAAACTTGACAGAATACATACATCCGTTATAACAATAATAATACGCGCATGCGTATTGTACATACATTGTTTAACCATACTTAAATTGTAGATATGATATATTTGACAACTTCCTATACTTATTTTACTTGAAATTGTTTGGTGATATTACACCTTTTACATTATTGTTATTCCTATTTTCCTATACTTCTGTATAGTATGGTCTCTTTATTTTATTTTCATAATCTGATTTGTCTATTATTTCATGTTTCTTTTTATAATTACTATACATCTTTCAGTATGCACTCTACATAGGTTGTTGTGAGTCATTAATCATTTTGTCTTTATTTATCCACTTATTACAGACATTTTACTATATGTTTTGATTTTCTTATAAGGCATGTGCTAGTTATTGCACAATATTATTGTTACTTGGCATATTGGTCCTAGTCATTATTTTGAGCTTTTATTACATTATTTATTATTCATTAAGTTACTTTAACTCATCTTATGTCATTCTCTTGTTCTACACAATTCATAATAAGGTTTTGTTCACCTTACCTGATAATACATCTTTTTACAAAATTAACCATCTTATAACATTTTTAAATACATGACGTTCTTTACATGGTTGATTACATTTTATATCATTTATAATTAGAACATATACAATTTGTTCTTTCATCATTATTCATTATGCCTTAGCATACCTTTCTTTCAAGGTTGATCTAACTTTGTGATTATACTGTTAATCTTTTTTTTTAATTGTTCATTTATCATAATTCATCTATAGTTTATTATTATCAACAATATATTTCATTTTTTTCTTATGCTAGTTATTACTTTTCAATTACTCAGCTAATGTGCTGTTTACACTACTCTAATACATTTTGTAAATATCAGTTATTTCACCTTTTATTTTATTTATGGTGTTTGATTTTGTTTACATATTTTTTATGCTCACTTAACTAATCTATTAGGGAACTAGTCTTTGTCAATGTCTCAGTCAAATCGTCAGGTTATATTGTATTGTCATTGAATGCTGATAGTAACTTTACTACTGGTTATCATCACTTCTTGTTACTCAGCTAGTTGATTTTTATGGGACAGTTTGTACTGTTACAATATTAACTCGTTTCATTTAATAAATACAAAACGCGAATCATATGCATGTATTAGTGGCAATTATTTTGTTTGTTTTCTTGAAAAATGACCTTGATACAGTATAACACATCTTAAGTACCCAACTTACGTATTTTCACTAACAAATGTTAGAAAAGGTTGTAATTTAATGCCGTCAACTCCTCCCGAGTTTACACGGTGTTGTTAAATTGACAAGACCTCTTTAAAATGTACACGAAACTTCACAACGGAAGCTTACAACGTGTGTCCCTAACAAAAATTTTTCTTTAAAAATAAAATTACATTTAAAATTTTAAACTGAAACTAATATCAAATCGAAACGCTTACATCGAAAGGTAGGCGGAATAGCTGAGAACGAAGGTAGCCGAACGACTTCCGAAGTACCCGAACGGTTTCACAATTTTAATTCTGTAGACACAAGGGCTCCAATAATTAAATGGCATATTATTTTACACCGTGTTTTGTTTCGGCTGAAGAATACGTATAATAAAGTGTTGTTTTGTAAATTTTTCTAATAAATGCATATTTAATCTCCATAAAATTTGTGAAACTCTTACTTTAAAATAAATTTTGATATTTTAAACATAAAATAGTCGTAAGGTTACTCATAATAGGATTAACTAGAACAGTGAATAAATAACCTTAATAAAACACGTGATTTCACTCGCTGCTTTGACTATTAGAATAAAAGGAGGTTATGGACACGACACATAATTTATTATTTTAATTTTAGGGTATATTATATGTTTCTATCGAGTGTATATTTAGTCACAAAAAAATTCTTTCAGAGAACAATTTTGTTTTTTTAGTTGGTGTAACTGAACAAGAGGCATGAATTTTCAACGGTTAAAACTTGAATTTGTTGTCATTGGACCGGTACTGTATACAGCACTATAGTTACGTTATACGTTAGTATTACGTATCATTAGTATTAGTATTTTACCTAAACCAACCTGGTCTACTAGTCGTTGTGTTCCAAATTGTTTTGTACCATTGTTTTTTTAGAGTTCAATGTTAGTGAACGCTATATAAATCATGGAAGCCAGAGTACAAACTTTCATAAGAATAAGGTATGAGTTATTAATTCGTTACAGGTAATTAGTTAATAATACCGGTACCTTTATTAATGCAGGTTTATTCATTATGTAACGCGCAATTATGATATATTAAGTTTTTTGGTACATTACAATACATTTGTCAAGAAGTTCAGTTACATATTTTAATTACGACATTAAAATAATTATAGAAATGTTTTCGCCATAAGTAAAAACATGTTCATTTTATGTAGACTGTAAGTTAAAAGTAAATCTTTGAATTTCGTTTGGAACCTGCAGTAATAAGAAATTGTCTTATCAGCTGCTATGTCAAACTTATATGTTGAAAATATATTGAAACTTTTTTCATTTTTTAGAACCCATATAGGCTAACAACTACTGTTTATAGTCACTAAAAAAAAAAAAAAAAAATAAAGTGCACAAAAAAGTTTCATTAATGATGTGCGAATAATTAAAATACTTTCAAATAAATTTATCATCAAACTTCCTAGGCCTATAACATGTTCTTGCATAGGAAAACAATTTGGGACATGTCAGAAAATGAGATGTTTATTCTACCACATTATTACATTAGTAAACTTGAATTTACCCCACATGTAAAAACGTGTTGTATTTATGAATGTGAAACTTATTTGTAAGTTATTGATAATAGTGTTTAAATTAAAATAATAAAGTGGACGGGAATTCCTAAGCTTTAAAGCAAAATCAAACTCACAAAAATTGTAAAGTGAAAGGTTCTACAATGTCTAAGAATTTATTGACTTGCAAGATATTTGACAGTTAAGAAAATACGGAGAAATTTATTTGTAGTTTCAGAATAATAAATAAATAAATATTGAATTATTTCTTTTGTTATTTGTGTTGAAATATAATAAAATTAAAAAAAAATCAGTCATGGTTATCAGAAATGTAAATCTTTCCTTTTATATACGATGGAACAAGTTGTAGACACCAGAGAACAGTCTACACGTGATTTACACTAATAAAGTACATTATAGATCTACGTTAACCCACTGGTTACTAAACAGCAAAATCATAAGTCATGGTCCATCCAAGTCTTCTAAGTAACTCAGCACTATTGAGTACAGTAGTCTTGCTGCTTACTCATTAACATCACATTGTAATCTCTGTTCATGGCTGTGATTAAATAATTTGGTTTTAGTAAATCATAGTGTCCACTTCTAGATCATGGCAGATGTCACTATCCTGAATGCAACATGGAGCACTGTTCAATGCACGATAATTCAGACATAGCAGTATAAGAATGTTTTCGGAAATGGCAGTTATCCAACTCCATACTTCTTCCTAATACTGGATTGTACATCTGAGCCAAAATTCATATATTTTGTTCTGGAAACATGTACTATAACCCTAGAGCTGTATGCTGTAAGTCCAGACAGGTTTCAGGATTTGATTCAAAGTTTCTGGTTAACAACCAGTAGGCTACCGGTACATCTTTTTTTATGTCCTTTCCATTGAACTTTGTTAATCAGTATTGTACCAAGGTATTTCATTATGAATATAGAATCAAAGCTTCATTAATGATAATATATGGTTGGTACTAAATCTTTCTGTTGTAAAATACGTACAATTTTATTTTATTAATCTTATGTTCCAGATTTTTGTCTAGTTGAAGAGAAAATTGACTGCTTCTTGTAATTTTGTGGTTGACTGTTCAAAACCATCAGTGTTAGTAATCAAATGCTGTATTTAAATGCAAATTTCATATTATATTACTCATCAGGTAACCAGTTGTATGACTGTCATATTGTTGACACTGATCGTTACATGAAAATGTCAGTTTGTTTTTTCACTGTTAAGTTTTTGTAGCTTTTTGTTATTTATAAAACAGAACAATGAAGATTTATTTTTGTTTATTGTAACCTTTTTTTGTTAAATTTTTTGGAATTTGTTATTCACTTAGGGTGGCACATAATTTTTGTGAATCAAGGACTTATATAATATAATTTTAGTGACTAACTGAAATATTGTTTACAAATAAAAACTTTGGAATGTTTTTTTGTGTTTAAAGGCCCCATATGAAAACACTTAGTATAACAGAAAGGAAGAAAAATTTCTTAAAATTTAACAAGAAAGAAGTCTTTGTAAGCAGCATACAAAACAGGGAGCCACAAACGTATGAATTTGATGGTGTCTTTGGACCCACTGCAAGACAGGTGTGTATGACTAGTTTAAACCAGGGATCTCCATCCTTCATTCATTACGCAGTAAGCCCATATGTAGTTGTTTAGAGAATGAGTTACAGTCATTGCTTTTTCAGAATAAAAATGTGGGTTGTGGATAATTCTGAGCAAAAAGGCACAGCAGCTTTTATTTCTTATTACATTTTTATAAGTTTAAAGGAGACCACATAAAAACACAAAGTAATAAAGGGAAGAATTTAAAAATGTTATAACAATCTGTATTCGGAATTTTAGAACAGTTAAACATAAGATTAATAATCATCAGTGTATCTGATGTCTCACTTATTGTGAATGTTGGTTGGCTGCGGGTAATAGTTTACTGTCACTGTGTGATTCTTGGCAGCCACAGATTTCCAAAAACAGGCTTTTGTGAAGTTCTACACATACTATTGGCTAGAACAAGGTGGGATCCAAAAAATTGTATTTTTATCTGCACATGTGAAAAGATTAACGGAATTAGGGAGCCTATTTTTTTTACAGTTTCACATGTGGACATTTTCCTGAAATGTGGTTTACAATGTGGCATTATTACCAATAGCAACACAACAGTCTTACTAAACTTTCTGCTTTCTATACATTTTTATGTTAGTTACCTTTTATCTCTACAAATTGTCAATAACTAGGAATTTTGTGGCTACCGTACCCCTAAAAAAATGTTCACAACTATACCTTGTTAAGGCCAATAGTGGCTGCCAGGGACAGTGCCAGTGAACTATTACCTAACCCACAAATGGTACTTTACTTTCACCATGTTATTGGTCCATATCTCATTTCTTATTGTTTGCAGTATTTTTGTTGTTATATTTCTTTTTCCCAAAGATAGTTCAGAAAAATATGTCCAAAAAAAGAAAATGTTCTTAAAAAATGTGCAAATTAGAGGTACCAGCCTCTGCTCAGAAGTACAAAAATATGTTGATTATTATAATACAGTACTTTAGCAAAACTAATAAGCTTGAAATGTAAAATTAGATTGGACAGTAGTACTTACTGTTTGTGTCCATCTTGGCCTTTTATTTTTCTTACAAAAATACATAAGTGGATATACTTGAAATGTTTTTTTTTTAATTCAGAATTAACAGAGGGGTTTTATTATTCATTTCCAGCACAGTCATATCATGCTATTACAATACCTACTTCTTTAATCCTTGTTTATTTATTTCCAGATTGTGACTAATGTAGAGGTCTAAAGGCCTGAAATTTATTAATGCTCTGTTTGTAAAAAGAAATAATGTGTATATGTAAATGTGTGTGCGTGTGTGTGTATATATATATTGCAACGATACAAATTAAATCTGCATAGATAGGTTATATTGAAATTATTACAAAAGTCAATATCTAGAGGTAGGAAAATTTATTAAATTAAAACATTAAAATTTATTATTGTCTTATTACTTTATAATATAAAATTGTTTATTAAAAATTTGTCTTTCAATATTGAGTCTACGGGCTTGTTTTACAACTATGTTACTTGTTGCGTTGAATTCCACTGTTTGCGTAGCCACCCGACGTTCCACACGCAGTTCGACTGGAGCACTGCAACTGGACGTCGACCCATGACAATTGCACTGACAATTCACGTCTTTGCACACACGCACACTGCGATATGAACTGTTATTGTTTATAATTTAAATTTACTTAATCTCAGGGATTAAAACTGGGTAAAATAGATCGTGTATTGAACTTACACAAAATTCCAGCTTTTTGAAGTGTTTTCTCGCGTAACTATCAAAATATCTTGGGAGATATTTTGCCCCTAGCGGAAATCTTCTACTGTACGCGGGAAAGTACTAGAATGATCTATGTATTATTTGAATTCTCTAAGTGGTAATGGTTACGAAGAACTTTGACCATGAACCAACTCCTAAGTCTTAACGAAATCGACTTGTCTTGTCACGAAAAACTTGTGACAGTGCGTACGTCGTTCTATGGCAAGACTTTCGGAAGAACTGAATGGTCCGTCCGCTGAAAGCGTCCGTCTCAAATAAATTTTAGTACTTCTGATTGGAGGAAAATCTAGCAACGTCACAGATGAGAACACAGATAGACTGAAATCAGGCTTAAACTCTGTCCGATTCTGCAAAGGCCTGTCTAGATTTAATCTACAAATTTTATTACTTTCTAGGAGGTAACGAGAATAAAAGAAGGCTGATTTCATTAAAAAAAAACATATAAAAATTATAGTAGTGGAGAATTGATTATATGGAAAATGTAGCTTATAACCATGAGAATACTCTATCCAAGTTTTAGAAATAAATGTTAATTTTCCTCGAAGTTATTAAATAAAATGTAAATCACACGTGCACACACGCACTTACACACAAATATTTCACATGACATAAAACAGAAAATTGTGAACATTTTGACATAATATACTTTTTTAAACATAGCTTGGTTCAAAACTTATGACTATTTTACAAAGAAAGAACAAAATCAATTTAAAACATGTCTGTGGCCATCAGGAAATGTTACATAGCATTAGTATTCCACTTAAATGAACTTGATATCCTGTGTACTGTTGCAATATATATTGTAACAAAATCTATAATTCCGTTTACAAAATAAAAAATTTTGGTGTTTTTGAAAAATATTGTTTAATTGTTCGTATGTTGTTTCAGTATTTAGTAAATAAATTTCGTAATTGTTTTATGTAAATATTTAAATCTCTTCTTTCCGTTCCTGTGTACTGTATCACTTCAAGTTTTTAGAATTAATTTCTGCGTTAATTGTATTATCTCCAGCACTAATCGACTGACGGTTCTTCTTCTTAATTGTGTATTCTCCTTCCACTTTGGTAAGGTCAGGAAAGTATAACATTTACAAGTAAATATCTTAAGAATTAAAAATGACAAAGTTATTATTTAATATATAATGTTTATCAAAGAAAAAATTCGAACCATTGACGTCTGGACGATTAGATTGGCAAACGCTCGCTTTGAATTGTGGGAGTCAAGATGGCTGCTTCACTACTGCATCTGTTAAACTGAAATCGGCTCGGCGAAATTTTCTTCCAATAAATGTGGCCTTTTCAATGTTTCCTCGTCTCCGCAGTTGTGATTATTCCTTCTGGTGTTAGTGGAGTGGTCCTGGTTCAGTGTTTTGTGATTCCCTTCGATTAAATGTGTTAGATAATGTTATAATTCACTTTGGTCAGTAAGGTCGAAAATTGCACTTCTCGTCTCGTTATTAAGAATTATTGGCTTTATATGTTTAATTAATTATTTCACTCATTTACTGTTCCGTATTACTTTAGTTTAATGGTGGTATTAGTTGTTCTTACTGAATTTAAAGTTTAGTTAAGTTTTTTAGAAATTTAAAATTTTCACTGTAGACTAGGCTTACTGAACAGACGCCATACTTGTCTTGCTATAGGTTAATATTAGCTAAAATCTCGTTCAAGTGTGCTTCACAAAGTCTAATAATCAACTGTTCTAACTTCCTTCATCATCTGAAAACGTCTTAGCCAATTTAATATTAGCAATACATTGTTTTAAATCTTTTTCGCTTCCGTTACATGTATGAAAATTACATTATATTACTGAATATATTTTTGCTATTATTTATTTTTATGAAATACTAAATACATAATCTCCTTCTTTAGTTCATTCTGTTCGATTTGATACCAAATAAGATATTTTTACAAAGGTTTTCATCTAAAATGCTATATTTACTTCATTTTTTAAAAAGTAGGCTTTAAAAATTACTTCCTGTTCTTCTCAAAAGGTTGCCATTTTATATGTTATGATTGTACTAAATCTCAGATTGAAATAAAAGGTTTATCTTCCCTTAATTGCGTGTATTTTTATTAATTGATTATCTTTTTAAATATTATTCATTAATTTGTGACTCCCACAAAATTCATTGAATTTTCAGTTATTACATTTGCATTTTTTCCAATAATTCTTACTATCTTTTTACAATATCTTTCTAAAGTATAATTTACATTATATTACTCTGTGACTGATTTACCTTACCTAAATTTCATCAGTTTAACTAGTTTGCTGGACTTGATTCATCAATTATAATGTAGTTGAGATTTACCAGTTGGCCTAGATTTTATCTGTTTTTACATACACAGTTTTTGAATAATACAGCTTGTTTATACCCCTTCTGACTTTCTATTCTAATACAGTATTAATTAACATTTCCTTACTTAACTATTAGAACATTTAGTATTGAATTCATACTATTAATACATCACATATATTTGATATTAAAAAAGTGGTATTTAAACTCAGACATTCTAGTCTTGCTTATTACTAGTAACACATAATAAATATTTTATAATAAAAGAATGGTATCCACACTCAGACATTTCATTCTTGATTAACATTATTAAACATAATACATATTTTAGAATTATAAAACATTACCCTCTATTTCCTACATTTAGGTATAGAGTTCATTTACTGTAATAGGAACATAACACATCTGTTCCTTCATTTTTTAACTTTTCTTAAAATTACTTTTGTGCAGTCTTATCTGTTTTTATTTTATACTAGCAAAATACCCGTGCTTCGCTACGGAGTTTCACGTTGTACGTAATTGTACAATTATTGCTCGCTTAATAGTATAGGATTAGATAGATTGTACAAATTCTCAACTCTTAGTTTGTTTATTTACATTCATAGCAACAGCTATTTATTATTTATTTCTATTATTACTATTTATTATATAACTTATTAGATCGTATCGAAAAAACACGTGCCCTATGTTGGTTCTCCCGTTGCGTAAAATATTTGTGCCAAGTTTGGTTGAAATCGGTCCAGTGGTTTAGGAGGAGATGTGGAAGACCCCAAAGGACCCCCCGAAGGATCGTATCGAAAAAACACCTATCCTATGTTGGTTCTCCCGTTGCGTAAAATATTTGTGCAAGTTTGGTTGAAATCGGTCCAGTGGTTTAGGAGGAGATGTGGAAGACCCCAAAGGACCCCATCGAAGAAAACACCTATCCTATGTTGGTTCTCCCGTTGCGTAAAATATTTGTGCCAAGTTTGGTTGAAATCGGTCCAGTGGTTTAGGAGGAGATGTGGGAGACCCCAAAGAACCCCCCAAAGGACCCCATCGAAAAAAACACCTATCCTATGTTGGTTCTCCCGTTGCGTAAAATATTTGTGCCAAGTTTGGTTGAAATCGGTCCAGTGGTTTAGGAGGAGATGTGGAACATACATACATAGATACATACATACAATGGGGGGGGGGGTTTGCCCCTTAGGATTTACGTTGTTAGTGTACATTAAAAGGGTGTATTTATTGGAAGTACAGAAATTAGTTTAGTCGCACAGAAATTAGTCGCACATAATTACGGTACAGAGACGATTTTGGGAGGTTGTGGCTATTTTTAACAATATATAACTTAAAACTTAATATTGTTTTCTCACTGCTAGAAACAATTTTTTAAGGCGCGCGTTGAGACACAACCATCTGCAACAGCCCGCTCAACGCCAGGCAACCTTTGTTATATTAAGTCGGAGGAGGAAGTTGGAGGGGGAAGCGGTGAGTGGCGCCTTTCGTCCGACGACGGCAGCGGCGTGCGCGTGGGGCACGTGTTGCTCGACTTTTTTCTTTTCTTTTTTCTTTTTTTTTCCAAAATAAAAGTAGCCTAAGTTACTCCTTATAACATCAGCTATCTGCCAGTGAAAAGCCCGTCAGAATCGGTCCAGCCGTTTCGGAGATTAGCCGGAACAGACAGACAGACAAAAATTTTTTAAATTGTTTTTTTGTTATAAGTACCTTATATACTTTCATATGCATTTAGTAAAAAGCTGTTATTTTGACATTACAAACAGACACTTCAATTTTATTTATTTGTATAGATTAGGGATGTATCCCTTGTCACTTCACTTATTAACTACCAGCTCTCTATTTATCTTACTCATTTTAGTGAATGTTGTTAGACAAAGAGTGGCACTTTCTCAGAAACATTAGTATTTGCTTTTCATCATACTATTTTACCAAGTAGTATTTATGAAGTTAAATTAAAACTTTAAAGTTGTTCAAAGGTACACATTTATTAAGTTTAAGCATTTAATATACTTTCTTGAAGTTTATATACTATAATATAATAATTTGCACTGGTCCCCTGTTATTTCTTGATACTATCACTAATCAGTTTTATAGTTTTATGTTATCAAGAATTTTATTTATAGAGGATTCTTAAGATTTGTTTTTATTCATTATAAAATAACTTTCATGGGTGCACTTTTACTTATACCTCTAAACACTTTTGTTTACATTTACTTTACATGAGTTTCTGTTTTTGGGTGTTATACTTTCGTTTGTGACTTTTAATCTCTTTTAGGGTTTTTATTTTCTTCTTACTGGGTTTCCCTTGGGTATCTCTTGTATTCTTCTTATCCTACTATCTTGTATCTTCAAAATCATTCCTTTTTATTAGGTATTTCAGTTTGTTCAGGGTATTTACTTCCTTATTCATATCGTAGCTTGTTTCTTGAAAAACAGTCTTTATTTTAGGGGTGTCGGTTTGTTCGGGGTTTTGCCTTATTTACTGATTCTCATTCTTTGTTTCTTCACTACAATATAGTGTTATTATGTACGTTGGTTTGTTCTGGGTATTTTCCTTACTTACTCCTATCCTACCTGGGTATTTCCTTACTTTATTTTTCATTACACATATTTGTTGCATAGGCCTAGTTGCTTTTTCTTTATTTTTATTTCTTCCAGTTATGATTGTATTTTATTGTGATACTTATTTGTTTTCATTTGGATTTTTCCTTGATAGTTATTTTAATTGATATTTATTTATGATCATATTTCATTCATTATTAAGTGGATAATCTGTCATGCTACAGATTGCTCTCCTCCAGAAGTGATTAGTTCAGACCATACTTTGAGTGTGTCTGAAATAATTGCTTATGATATTTATTATATATTACATTTCTTGACTTTCTTCCCATTTCTAACTTTGCTTCTTCCTATTTGAGCTTACATTTTTTTTTAATTGATTTTCCTTGATAGTTATCGTTATCTGAGGTTTATTATTATTTATTTTCGTTTTTTCTTAACTTGGTGTTTTATCATTGGGATATTCATTCCCTAACATTCCCTAACATGTGAGCTGGGGCAGTTCAGAGAGGCACTGTTGGCTACATACTCTGCTGGCCATGCTACACTACTCATTGAGATCAGAGGAAATTCATCTCTGCTCAAAACATAATAATACTGCTGGAATTATCTACAGACAGTCATTAATAAAAATTAGATAAGAATAGTCTATTTTACGACTATTAAAAAATATCTTTGGATACCTCACTTCGTATTTGCTCAGATTTGTACATATTTCTATCTCAGTTATTTTTCTTCTCAGTTATTCTTCTTAATTGTTAGCTCTGCTGATATTATTTCTTATCCTGGTTGGAAGCTCTTTTAATATAATTATCACTAGTTATTAAGTGTAAAGTTTTTTATTTGAATTCTCTGTTATTCTTTTGTTATTATTACAATCTTCTTCTGGTCATTGGTAGCATATATTTTATTATATTTTTGTTTTTCTTAGTTCTTATGAATTGTTCCACTGGTTTCATGTTCTTGCAACTGTTCTTCTAATTGTCTTTATTATAATTGACATTTATTTTATGATCATAGTTATATTATAGATATATATTTCTTTTTTTTTTCTTTTTCAAAAATTATTTTGCTCTTGTTTTCTATCCAAATGAATTCTTTAATTATAATATTTATGTGGTCATTGTTTCTCCTTGTATTGCGTAAAGGTTTTATTATTTTTATTTCAAAACAAGTTTATTCATTTTCATTGTATCAGTAGTTTTTATCGTTTTTTAGTGTTTGGGTAATTCAAGAACTACTCCATATTAAATGCTGTTAATAATTGTGGCAAGTTGATCTTATGTGGTAGTGGTCATTCTAAATTCAACTTCTTCCATTCCAAATTATTTCTCATAAATAATCGGTTGTAAGTTTTCTTACTTCTTTTTTAAAATTTTTGTAGATTTTTCAAACTTCCATTTCTTCATCTTCAAAATTATTTCATAAATAGTTGGTTGTAAGTTGCTCTTACTATATTTTTAAATTTTGTAGGTTTCAACTTCAAAATTCTTTTCTTTATTTTCAAAATTAGTTTCATAAATAATTGGTTGTAAGTTGATCTTACTATATTTTTAAATTTTGCTGACTAATTTAAATTCAAAATTCCTTTTTTTTTTATTTTCAAAATTATTTCCATAGATAATTGTTTGTAAGTTGATCTTACTATCCTTTTGAATTTATTTGTTTTTTTTTTAAATTCAAAATTCTTTTCTTTATTTTCAAAATTAGTTTCATATATAATTGGTTCATAAATAATTGTTTGTAAGTTGATTTTACCATGTTTTTAAATTTTGTTAATTAGTATTATTATGCATTCCACCTGTCGGCCGTGGTTTCTTCTTCATCGATTTCTTGTCTTACATCCTGGGACGTGTTGGGTCGGATGCCATTTCCTCTGAGGGGAATCCGGAGTTCGGGTGGGTTCCTTTGATTGTTAGCGATTCGGAAATTCCTAGATGGATTATCACTGAACGGTATCCAATCATAATTTTCGTTTACTTGATTGTTTCCATTATTACTGTTCCTTCTGCTCTCCTCTCTTTGATCATTTCCAGCTGGTGCGTCCCTTCCTTGGTTCCCGCTTCCGGATCTGGATTCTCCGATGCTATTGCTCCATTGTAATTGCTCATTATCATTCTCCCTTCGGGGTTGATCCCTCCTTGGACCATTACCCTCGGCCCTTATGAAATTTACCCTGGGTCGGGAAAACCTATTGTTATTATTGTTATTGTTTTGTGGGGAAAACCTATTATTATTATAATACCGTTCAGTATTATTTTGGTTTGTGTTTCTCTGACTATTAATATTCGGATTCTGGTAATCATTATTTCGATTACCTTGGTAACCGTTATTATTCCTATTTGCATTTGGGTTATTAGGAATGTTACTATTATTATTATTATTGTTGTTATTATAATTGGAATTGTTTCGGTTCCCTTGGTATCCATTGCCGTTATGGTTATTACCGTTGTTCGGGTATTGATTATTTCTGATTTCCGGCCGATCATTCCTCTTTCTGCTTTGCCCCGATAGTAATCCTCATTCTCGTAGTTCTCCAACAATTCGGACATTGCTTGTATCGACTTTATCTGGCTACCCCTCCTTGCTCTTATTACGTCTTCATTGTAATGGTACGATAGCTTGTTTACGAGGCATTCTTCTGGTATGGCCGGTTCCAAATGCTTCGCCCGACATATTTTTCCAAGGAAGTAGGCGGTCATAGTGTTACCCATTTGTGTTTTGTATCGGCCATGACAGATGTTGTCCCGTATTAAGTTCTGGGTGGTCTCCGACCAGTACTTCATCTTGAACAAGTTTTTGAATTGCTGGTAGTCAGCGATCTCACTTCGGTTCGCCATCCACCAATTATCAGTCATCTCCCGGAATGATTCGTCCAACAGTTCTCGGTTATTAATCCACCTGTTGCCCCTATGTTTGGCGAAGTATTCCTCGATTCGGGCCAAAAACTCTATCGGCTTCCTTCTATATTGGCGGAAATTCAGCCATAACCGATTCTCGTTTATGGGGATACTCGTGAAGTTAGTTGGTCTGTTTCTACTTACTCATCCTCCTGGCTCTGCCGCACTTGGCCGGTGATATTCGTCATAGCCACTTCCATACCGTCACACCTTTCCGTAACTTGGTTACGTACCTTCCCTAGTTCTTCTTGTGTTTCCTTTCGGATTTCTTCCAACTTGGTCTTATTGTGTTCTTCGATATTGGTTATTTTGGTGTTTACCACTTCCTTGAATTCCTGTACTTCTCGCCCAGTCTGGCTACATCTTTCGTCAACTTCCCTTATCTGTTGTTTTATTCCTATGGTTTCTTCTTCTAATCTCTGGTTTGCGTATTCCTTATTATCGTTGATTTCCTTGCTCATCTCTTCTTTTAACAACTCCATCCTTTCATCTAACTTGTCCAAATTTTCGTGGTTAACCTCCCTTAATTCTTCTCTTAATAGTTGGTTATCCTCTCTAAACTCTTCCAACTTCTCTCCCAGCTTCTCTTCCATTTTCTTGTTATTTTCCCTTAATTGTTGGTTCTTCAATTGTTGGTAGTCGCTTTCCATCTTCTTGCTATTTTCCTCCATCTTCTCTTCCATCTTCTTACTGTTTTCTTAAATTCTCTTATTCATATTTTCTATTTTATCAATCAATTCTTCCTTGGTTGATTTGAACTCTTCCTTTGTTGATTTGAATTCTTCCTTCAAAGACTGGTTGTCCTCCTTCAAATCTTCCAACTTCTTATTTAAGGATTGGTTGTCTTCCTTCCTTTCTTTGCTCAATTCTTCCTTGTTGGATTTGTTATCCTCTCTCTTTTGTAGGAACATTTCCATTATCTTATCCATTTTACTATCTTCCATTGTTTTGGACTTCTCCATCTCCTTCTCTGGGACATTGACGTCCCCTGTTTGTGTGGGTATATCCGGATGTTCCTCTGGTGGTGCGGGTTGTTTAGGTTCCACTGGGGGTAATAACATTTCCACGTCTTCCACCGGCGTCGCCTCCTTGTCTTCCATATTGATTTCCTTTTCGGCCTCCGCCGCCCTTTTCTTCGATGTTGCTCGACGTTGCATTTTCCTTACTCCTATGACTGGATAACCGCTGCCAAGCTTAAATTAGGAATTGGGCAAATTATAGTGGCCTGTCAATCACTAATTAAAGCCCCTTAGTTGGACGCCAATTTTGTAACAAAATCTATAATTCCGTTTACAAAATAAAAAATTTTGGTGTTTTTGAAAAATATTGTTTAATTGTTCGTATGTTGTTTCAGTATTTAGTAAATAAATTTCATAATTGTTTTATGTAAATATTTAAATCTCTTCTTTCTGTTCCTGTGTACTGTATCACTTTACGTTTTTAGAATTAATTTCTGCGTTAATTGTATTATCTCCAGCACTAATCGATTGATGGTTCTTCTTCTTAATTGTGTATTCTCCTTCCACTTTGGTAAAGGTCGCCTTTCGGATAGTCCGTGATCTCAATTCTATTTTATTTTAATTCTATTTATTAATTTTATAAATAAATAGAAACCAATTTGCTGAAATTCCAGATTTATTAACAATTTTTTTATTATATATCGAGTGTTAATCGATTATTCAACAGTAGTATCGACTCGTTTCTCAGGGCTGTCGATTATTTTTTACATCTGTATTTTATATTAATTATTAGGTTCTTTGAACGGTTATATTATATAGTCAGAGAAGGGTAAGGTCAGGAAAGTATAACATTTACAAGTAAATATCTTAAGAATTAAAAATGACAAAGTTATTATTTAATATATAATGTTTATCAAAGAAAAAATTCGAACCATTGACGTCTGGACGATTAGATTGGCAAACGCTCGCTTTGAATTGTGTGAGTCAAGATGGCTGCTTCACTACTGCATCTGTTAAACTGAAATCGGCTCGGCAAAATTTTCTTCCAATAAATGTGGCCTTTTCAATGTTTCCTCGTCTCCGCAGTTGTGATTATTCCTTCTGGTGTTAGTGGAGTGGTCCTGGTTCAGTGTTTTGTGATTCCCTTCGATTAAATGTGTTAGATAATGTTATAATTCACTTTGGTCAGTAAGGTCGAAAATTGCACTTCTCGTCTCGTTATTAAGAATTATTGGCTTTATATGTTTAATTAATTATTTCACTCATTTACTGTTCCGTATTACTTTAGTTTAATGGTGGTATTAGTTGTTCTCACTGTATTTAAAGTTTAGTTAAGTTTTTTAGAAATTTAAAATTTTCACTGTAGACTAGGCTTACTGAATGGACGCCATACTTGTCTTGCTATAGGTTAATATTAGCTGAAATCTCGTTCAAGTGTGCTTCACAAAGTCTAATAATCAACTGTTCTAACTTCCTTCGTCATCTGAAAACGTCTTAGCCAATTTAATATTAGCAATACATTGTTTTAAATTTTTTTCGCTTCCGTTACATGTATGAAAATTACATTATATTACTGAATATATTTTTGCTATTTATTTTTATGAAATACTAAATACATAATCTCCTTCTTTAGTTCATTCTGTTTGATTTGATACCAAATAAGATATTTTTACAAAGGTTTTCATCTAAAATGCTATATTTACTTCATTTTTTAAAAAGTAGGCTTTAAAAATTACTTCCTGTTCTTCTCAAAAGGTTTGCCATTTTATATGTTATGATTGTACTAAATCTCAGATTGAAATAAAAGGTTTATCTTCCCTTAATTGCGTGTATTTTTATTAATTGATTATCTTTTTAAATATTATTCATTAATTTGTGACTCCCACAAAATTCATTGAATTTTCAGTTATTACATTTGCATTTTTTCCAATAATTCTTACTATCTTTTTACAATATCTTTCTAAAGTATAATTTACATTATATTACTCTGTGACTGATTTACCTTACCTAAATTTAATCAGTTTAACTAGTTTGCTGGACTTGATTCATCAATTATAATGTAGTTGAGATTTACCATTTGGTCTAGATTTTATCTGTTTTTACATACACAGTTTTTGAATAATACAGCTTGTTTATACCCCTTTTGACTTTCTATTCTAATACAATATTAATTAACATTTCCTTACTTAACTACTAGAACATTTAGTATTGAATTCGTACTATTAATACATCACAAATATTTGATATTAAAAAAGTGGTATTTAAACTCAGACATTCTAGTCTTGCTTATTACTAGTAACACATAATAAATATTTTATAATAAAAGAATGGTATCCACACTCAGACATTTCATTCTTGATTAACATTATTAAACATAATACATATTTTAGAATTATAAAACATTACCCTCTATTTCCTACATTTAGGTATAGAGTTCATTTACTGTAATAGGAACATAACACATCTGTTCCTTCATTTTTTAACTTTTCTTAAAATTACTTTTGTGCAGTCTTATCTGTTTTTATTTTATATTAGGGATGTATCCCTTGTCACTTCACTTATTAACTACCAGCTCTCTATTTATCTTACTCATTTTAGTGAATGTTGTTAGACAAAGAGTGGCACTTTCTCAGAAACATTAGTACAGTAATCCCTCGTCAACCGCGGGTTCTCCAACCGCGGAATTCATTTATACGCGGTTTTATAAATGCGCAGTAGTTTCCAACCGCGGGGCTGGAATTCGCTTATACGCGGTTTGTAGTAGCATCCGCTAGGCAGCACTTCGTGCACACATATCCCTTCAAATCGGATTGAAGTCGGTCAGTCGCGCGTTGCTCTTCTGCCGTGACGTATTGCGTGTTCTTTAGTTTTTAGTGTGCGTTGTTCTTATTATCTAGTGTTAATTTACTCTTTTATAAACTATCCTTTCGTCATAATGTGTTCCAAACGTTCGGAAAACATTATTGGCAGTGATAAGCTAGCCAAAAGGGCTAGGAATGTACTACCGCTGGAGAAAAAGCTCGATGTTTTGAACAGGTTAGGGCGCGGTGAGAGTGCTGCGTCTGTGGCCAGGTTAATGGCTGTCAACGATTCAACTATAAAATTCAAACGGGGTTTGAAGGATTTATTATCTCCATACAAGCAGCTTCAGAAGGAGTTTCAAAATAAAATGAAGCAGACTTCTCTTTTATGCTATTTTAAATCATCTGGTGGCAAGTCAACTGACGTCTCTCACCCTTCCACAAGTGCCGATTCCCATGCCTCGATTTAAAATTGTTTTGATTAAAATTTTGCGTTTAAATTGTTTGTGTGTTAAAAATTGTTTTTATTTTAAAATTTTAAGTTGAAAATTGTAGTAAGCTATAAAACTGGACTTACTTAGCACTAAAAACTGGCCGCTATTTTTTCCTTGTCTTAGCAGCTTTTTCGTTATAATGTAATACAGTATGTATTTAAAAATTTTGATAATTTAAATAACTGTCAGCTATTTGAAATCATTGGACTGGTTTTATACATTCGAACAATGTAGTGTATACTGTATAATAAAGAGTTGTACAGTATTTTATATTTCTGGCTTTGTTTCATATTCCCCTAACCTTACTTTTCCCATATAAAGTTAACTTCACCAACCGCGGATTCACTAACCGCGATGTTTTGTAGGAACCTAACCGCCGCGGTTGGCGAGGGAATACTGTATTTGCTTTTCATCATACTATTTTACCAAGTAGTATTTATGAAGTTAAATTAAAACTTTAAAGTTGTTCAAAGGTACACATTTATTAAGTTTAAGCATTTAATACACTTTCTTGAAGTTTATATACTATAATATAATAATTTGCACTGGTCCCCTGTTATTTCTTGATACTATCACTAATCAGTTTTATAGTTTTATATTATCAAGAATTTTATTTATAGAAGATTCTTAAGATTTGTTTTTATTCATTATAAAATAACTTTCATGGGTGCACTTTTACTTATACCTCTAAACACTTTTGTTTACATTTACTTTACATGAGTTTCTGTTTTTTGGGTGTTATACTTCGTTTGTGACTTTTAATCTCTTTTAGGGTTTTTATTTTCTTCTTACTGGGTTTCCCTTGGGTATCTCTTGTATTCTTCTTATCCTACTATCTTGTATCTTCAAAATCATTCCTTTTTATTAGGTATTTCGGTTTGTTCAGGGTATTTACTTCCTTATTCATATCGTAGCTTGTTTCTTGAAAAACAGTCTTTATTTTAGGGGTGTCGGTTTGTTCGGGGTTTTGCCTTATTTACTGATTCTCATTCTTTGTTTCTTCACTACAATATAGTGTTATTATGTACGTTGGTTTGTTCTGGGTATTTTCCTTACTTACTCCTATCCTACCTGGGTATTTCCTTACTTTATTTTAGTTTTTTGGGTTTGTTTTTCATTACACATATTTGTTGCATAGGCCTAGTTGCTTTTTCTTTATTTTTATTTCTTCCAGTTATGATTGTATTTTATTGTGATACTTATTTGTTTTCATTTGGATTTTTCCTTGATAGTTATTTTAATTGATATTTATTTATGATCATATTTCATTCATTATTAAGTGGATAATCTGTCATGCTACAATATATAGTTGTGGATTATAATTTTTCTGTAGAATATTAGTTGTTTCAAAACTTGTTATCTTTAGTGTTTTTAAATATTATGTATTTTTTAAAATTGTTTCACATTCATTCTGTTGGAAGCAGAATATTTAACAATTAATGTTACTAGTACACAATTAATACTGCATCTAATAATATATAAACAATATATATTGTCATGCATGAATGTGTTCTTGTCTTTCTCTTCAGTGTCAGTCCAACTTGTATAATGAGTGTAGCTGCCTTCTAGCAACTAGCAACTATATGAGTAGGAGGTGATAATTTGTAGTGTAATCACATGAGAATGAACTGCATGAAATCAGCCCAATCAAGGTCCATCTTCTTGCTTCTTCACAGCCCCTTTCTGTGCACTTTCACAGCTTCTCCAGACCCTAGCCCTGCATAGTTGCCATGCATGTTGTCAGTATAGAGACAGTTTATGTGTTTCATGTCCTAGTGCACTATGAAGGCTGTTTGCTTTGCTTTGTTATGACTAATGTTGAGAAGTGTGTTCCACATGTTTACTAAGCGGAAACAACGGTGGTTGTATGTATGTGTTGAACAGATATTCAAAAACAAAATAAATTGCTCATAGGAAACAAGCACAGGTTTTTAAGGAATCTTGCTTTAATGAAGAAGCCAAAGACACAAAATTGATGGTGGAAGCATATGGAATTTCTGAGAAGTTGATACAATGTATGAGAACATTGACTTCGGGAGAGGCAGGTGGGAACATTGGGCTCATTATGCTCTACGGGATCTGCAAATACTGGTCACACTAGGAGCCAACCTTGTATTTGTGATGGTAAATGTTCTGTTGAATCAGATTACCAGACAGAAATGATTGGTAATATCAAGGAGTGACATCGTGAAATTTACTTATGAAGGCCTTGACAGGATCATTCAAGGAAACTTGGCAAAGGCGTAAAGCAGGCAGAGGTATTAGACTTTACAAGATGCTGACTATTGCAAACAGTATGCGAGAGACATCACAGTGGAGCTCATAATTATATGCTTGTATTGAGAGCAGCAGCAGTGAGTTTGAATCTGAAAATGAATGTGTTCGGGTAACGTAAAAATTGAAGTTTACACAGATGATTATTAGTTGGTTTGGAAGATGTGTTTTTTACTTTTTGTTCAAACAAATAGAAACAAAATTATGTGTATGTGTTTTCTCTGCCAGCGTCATAAGTGTGGCAACTCTGCGACTAAATTCATTTTAGAACCTCTGTAACACACACGAGTTTCTCAACATTGCCTATTTTTATGTTAAGTAAATACTCTAGCATTTTTTCAGAATTTTTGCTGTAAGTTTGAAATTATTGCGAATTGGTAACAATGTAAGTAGGTGGTGTGGTGTGACCTTGACTGGCCAAATTTTGTGCAGTTTATTATAACATCCTGTCTTGACAAAAAATCATAATCCCATCTGTTTCATCTGTGTAGTTTTTTCACAAAACAGTTACATAGAGATTATATAATATACATCTGTATTAAATGTATACAACATTTTTTATGACTATTATAACAACAACTTCTTTCGTGTGGGTGTTTAAATCTAGTCACACGTTGGTTGCATCAATTTGTAACAACAAACTTCCTTCATGTGTGGGTTTTATCTTTAGTCACACGTTGGTTGCGTCAATTTATAACAATTATACATGGTTTGCGTGTGTGTTTTACGATGTCTGTAACCTCGTAGCTTTCCCAATACTCGTCGTTCTTGTGACCTTGCCAATACCTGTTTACCTGATTCCATGTAGTTATTATTTTCCCGATTGTAGGCGCAAAATTG
Organism: Magicicada septendecula; assembly: GCA_034769895.1. NCBI lineage: Eukaryota > Metazoa > Arthropoda > Insecta > Hemiptera > Cicadidae > Magicicada > Magicicada septendecula. The sequence continues at coordinate 220,487,817 of CM068375.1, read as the reverse complement.
TTTGATTCAAAACAATTAAAAAATTTTACTTCTTTCTTTTGATGCAACCGTATCTCTCGTCGCTTGGTGTCTGTTAAATTCGAAATCCGCTCTCTCGCGACAGTCGTACCAACCTGTAATTCTGGTAGAAAATTTTCACGGTGCTATATTAATGAAATAAATACATAAATATTATTAATTGAAATAATGAACAGGTATTACTTTTGAGTATTGGTTTATTAGTTATCGGTTCTGCTTTTGATAGTTACTAAGACATGAGATTATAAAAATATATAAATTTTTTGCTCCGGCTTTAAATAAATTACAACTCAGCGGTTGGCAATTAATCGTTGGGTCATGGACTGGACACGCTCTAATGTCGAGTTTATATTATTCAACGTGTAATCAGTCACAGAGTTCTTTTGATTACGGCAAAAAGATAACAAAATGATTTTTGAAAGTACAATCCTTCACATCAATTTAATTAAATATTATTATCCTTCTTTACAACAGTTTTCTTAGTATTTAAAACAATAGTGAGTTCAATTTACAAATATAGGTTAAGTTAGATATCGTGTACAAATATTTTCTTATTTCCCAAAGTGTTAATAATTATTTTGAGTAATCTTTTAATAATGATTATTACATGTTTTAATAGTCATTCAGTGTTTTTAGTGTTTGAACCAAGTTTTGGATATTGTGCATTAATTTTGAAGTGTAGTGATAGTCTCGTGGGTGTAGTAAATTAATTAAATATTATACATTACAACTTCATCGATGTTTGATAGATTATTTTCATAAATTCTGGTGTTCAGGTCTTCCTTCTCTTATTTCATTAGTTTATATTGGTTTTATTTTCTGTAATTCTCAATTAAATTGGATGGCTCTTGCTAATAGGTTCTGTTAATGTTGTTTTTCATTTTCATTTAGTATTATTTGTTTTAATTCATCTGGTTGGTTTATTTTATAATTTTTATGGAGCGGTTATTTTGTCATCTTCTTTCTTCTGATGCTAAAAATGGACTGTTAATGAGTTTGTAACGGTTTTTTAGTTCTAACTGCCAAAATCTACCTTCTCATTGGTTGAAAGAATTTTGTACTCATTGTTAGATATGGCTTGGGTTTTTGCCCAAAATGAATAAATATTTTCTAATTAGGATAATTTCCTTGTATTATTATTAATATGGTTTTTATTATTATCATTGAATAGCTTTTCTGATGTAGATTAATTTGACATCAAACATGATTAGGTTCTATTATCTCTGGGCTGTTTTAACATTTGGCATTTTATCTTCCAGAACTACTTCGACAGGAGACCTTAGAACTGCTGAACACTACATTTTCTGATTATGTTAAGATTTATACTGACGGATCAGTCAACTTAGATTTGAAGAAATCAGGAGCTGGCTATTACAACCAAAACTCAGGCGAGAGCTTCTATGCCCCAACAAATTCTAGATCTAGCATGGACGCAGAATTGACGGCAATTAATGCAGCTTTGGTTAGCTGTTTGAAGCTGGGAGAAAAGAAAGTCTGCATACTAACAGATTCAAAATGCTCTTTGGAACTTTTAAAGGCCTCAAAACCCAGCGACTATTATTTTCGTGTTGCCGAAATAAGAGAACTGCATAGACATCTGCAACTGATGGAGAAGAGCGTGGTATTTCAGTGGGTCCCGGCGTATTGTGGCGTGGAGGGAAATGAGTGTGCGGACAGACTAGCCGGAATGGCTGCTTCAATGGCTCCAATATATCATCCGCAATATTCCCTCAAAAACTGCGAGAAAACCATTGAGTCCAAAATACGAGAAGAATGGACAGAGAGCTGGGCAGCTGAGACAACGGGTAGACAGCTTTTTGAGATACAAAGAGAGCCAGCGGATCCCTCATTGTATAAGGAGGTCTCGAGGCGGGTGGCTACCTTCGCAGCTAGAGCTAGAACGGGACACATTGTTACTGCCAATTATCTCCATCGATTTGGCCTTAGAGACAGCTCAACTTGCAATGTGTGTCAGGGGGAAGAGGAAACTCTTGAGCATATTCTGCTTCACTGCCCCACTCCAAATCTGGCAAGGGATGAACTGAAGTTAAGGGCGAACAACCTCAAAAATATTTTTAAAAACAGACAATGTGGCGCTTGGCAACAGCGGCATATTGTGAACATCGGGCCGTCGGAGTTATCTAGCTCTTGATGCCTGTGCGAAGAAGTGAAGAAGTAAAGTAACATTTGACTATTTTTGTTCTTTGTACTTATTTTGTTTATTATGTTGTTTATTGCCATTATTTTGGGTTTGTAATGTTCCTTGGTTTGGTATTTTATGTTTACTTATCTTTTTCCCTCACAGTGTACTGTTATTTGTTTATATTTTACAATTTTTTTCACATAGCTTTAGGGCTACCTTTGCCTATCCTTTTGACATTGTTTAAACTTTAATTTTGCTCTTATTATTAGTTTCTTATTGCTTTGTTTTAGCTAGTTTACAATGATTACGGATTTACATCTCTTAGTATATGAATATTATAGCTTCTCCGACATATTAATGCCTTTTATATCTAAACTTATAACTTTAACATTAACTGTTTCTTAGGCTTTCATCACCATTCAACATAATACAACTTACTCTTAAGACTGTTTCAACAATTATAACATTTGCACATTTCTATAATATTACTATTATTATCTTCTCTGCGTTCCTGTACAACATAATAACAATACTTTCAAACAGTCCTTAAATAACTAACAAAGATGAGTCAAAACATGGCTTTGAATAGTGGAAAATTATAATGCAGTGGTAAGCTGAACCTGAAGGGCAGTTCACCGAAGGAGAAAGAAATTAAAATGTTAGAAATTATGATTACACTTGAGTTGCAGCATTAATCCATTTATTAATAGCCAGACCTGTGTACATAAATGTTCAGTTCTATTGTATAACCTTTATGATGAAATATCATGTTGATATTGTGTGAGAGATCTAATTAATATTTTATGATTTAATCAATATAAAATTAATTCTGTCACTAAGCAGTACAGGTTATTGAATCAGTGAATCAGCAAATCAAAATAATTCTTTTTCTCCTGAGAAATTCTTGTCCAGTTCTCTGTATTATAGTAAAAGTTATTGTTGTACTCTCTTTGCATGATGTAGCCTCTGTTCTATCAATCTTTTGTGACCATCTGGCATCTTTTTGTCCGCATAAAAGTCCTGTTCCCCTTCATTCAGTTGTCAGTCTAATCTACCATCTGTAAATGTTTCAGCTGATACAGATATTCAGCGAACTTTTGAGAATGAATAATGCGATTGTAGAATGAGTAAAACTTTTAGTGTTAACAAAAATAAATCCCAACAGTGTTCTTAATGCTGGTTTAGTTTCTGATTTTAATAGTCCGTCAGCATTAATAGATTACTTTAATCTTTTACTGAGTGGACTAAAGAGCTAATTGTTTTATGAAATTTTTGCATTTCTTATTTTGTTCTAATTATTTTATTCCAGGAAGAGGTTTTCCGAGTTGTTGCAAAACCTGTTATCAGTGATGTACTGTTAGGCTACAATTGTACTGTACTTGCATATGGCCAAACAGGAAGTGGAAAAACGTACACAATGTTTGGGGAAAAACCTCAAGAGTCTATAATGTCTTGGCACAAAGTAAGAAACATCTGAGATTCGTAATTATTATTTGTTTTTAAGTTTGGATATTAAGGTATATAACTAATTATAGCATTGTGATGTTATGACTACTAGAAAATTTATTATAGTGGTTAGGATTAAATATACTGAGAGAAGGTACAAATTTTATTTTTGAATATATGCTTTGTAATAAGTATGTTATATAGTATTGTTTTGAATATCTTATAATGAAATAATTGAAGTCTGTAACAATAAGTATGTTACTTTGATGTTAACCTATTTGCTGACTTTGATGAGTGTAGGTCACAGCAGATTTTTAGTGCTGTGACGACATTGACGATTGTAGCTCGCTTGTTCAGTTCACTAATTTTGACAAATACCAGTTGCTTATGTTGTTTCAGAGTAAAAATGCTTTGTAGCAGTTTCTTGAATGTCCACCAGATGTCAGGGTAATGTAAAAACCTTCTGCATGTTTCTGTTTACTGCTAACAGGCATTGTTAGTTAGTATCTTTGTTGTCAGTTAGTTAGTTTTGGTTTTGTTGCTATCTTTTGTTCTACAAAGTGAGTTATGCACGTGATACATTTTTAACATTTGAAGAAATTGAAAGACTTATGTGAATCGAAAGATAATTTTTTTTTATTATCATTGCTGTTGTTGAATGATAAATTAGATATGATTATAAGTGTACTGAATTCTACTTTTTTGAAAAGGAAAAAATGATATCAACGATAAGTTGGAAAAAACTACTGTGTTGTGCATAAAAAGGTATGAAGAAATTGGACATTGGTATTTATGTAAATTTACACACTTCTACTTACTTTTGAACATGTGCCATGATAATACAGAGGGAAAATCAGAAGAGCAAAATACAGGCTGTAGGGATGGAGACCTGCAAAGCATTGTAGAGATCACAGTATAGAATAAGAAATGTAGCTATAAGAAAAGAAGAGGTTTGTATAGAACAGAGCTATTTAGGTTTGTGGGAATGCTTTCTCTGTATAGAACAGATTGGCCAGTAACCAGATTTAAGAAGCAAGAATTAAGAAAAATATGAACAGACCAAGGCTCTACCAAATATGGAAAGGTATGGGGAGACTGACAGGACAGAAAATAGTGGAAGAGATTTGTGCAAAATTTAAACTAGTGAAAGTATTTCCTACACCACTGTTTGGTAACAGGGTTTGGACTATTTATATATATATATATATATATATATATATTGTAACAATTGAAACAGGGTGTTGTGTACTTCCTTAAAGCCCCTCGTTGGGTTCGTCAATATGTAACGTATTAAACGTGGTCGTACCTGTTAAAATGTCTCACACTTGTTTATATGGTGTATTAGTGTGAATGTAGTGTGTTTGCCTCACACTGGTTGTTACATAAATCGACGTCACTACTGGAGTCCGTAGCGTTGTCAATGTCACCAGTACAACCTACCTGTTAATTCATAGGGATTACGATTCCCGGGTGGCGCCAAATTGTTTTTGTAAACAATTAAAACATCTAATTTTTAAGGTAATACGTGGTATTAGCATGGACAGCTGTGGCGTTCGAATTATTCCCACTGCTACACAGGTTGTCGACTCGGCCACTCGTGATAAGCGCTAGTTGGCTATGACTTAAAACTTCGCTAACACACATATATTTACAAAAAATCCTATGAAATAACAAGATAGTAATGTTCTGTACTGCGTTTTTTAATACACATTTAATTATCAATAAATATGACAATTGAATCATAAACAAATTTATAATATTATGCTCCGGCTTAGAGCTTGAAACACAAAATATCTCAGGTTGGCAAAATTGATTTCAAAACACTATCGTTCAGTTACTTTTAACAAAATTACTATGTTTTTAAAATCTGGAGTTCTTTTGATCATGAAAATAGACATAAACATTGATTACATGAAAAGAAAGTACACTACTATACCTTATACGTACTTAGGATTTATAATGTGTTTGTACAATTTGTTCAGTAGTGTCGTATTTCTGTTACAGTAGTTATGTTCACAAATAAGGTTATCTTTATAAATGTTTTTTAATATAGTAAGTAAATTATGCCTTTACCTTTGAAAGAAAATACTACTTTTTAAATAGTGATAAATTTTATCATTTGAAAATAATTTAAGTAATTTGGGGTTTTTGGGAGTAAGAAATTATTCGGTACTTATCAGTTCGTCTCACGTTGAAGGGTCGTCATCAGGATAGGCGTATATTTCTCGAATTTGGGCTGGTTGAAGGCTTCCAGCATCTTCTTCAAACTGGTCTGGGTTTTTTCTTTAATTAGTTTATTTAATTTCGTTCCTGGACATCATTAATTCTGTATAGATCGACGTCTCTTCATACTGGATTATTTTGGTTCACTTATTCGACTTTTACAACTGTTTAAATTAAAGTTTTAGTTTGTCCAATTTTTCGTGTGGCGTACCCACGCTTCGTTTCTTCAGCGTCTATATAATTTAACGGAAAAATAAGCCCTCAAACGTCTCGTTGTCATAGTAACCAATAATTCAATGCTTGTTTAATTACTCTTTACATACATTGTTAGAAATATTTGAATTTTTATTCAAATTTATTAAGTATTTTCCTAATGATTTTATTCCCTTATAATTCCTTTGGGATAATAAATGACATCACTATTATTTTTCTTTCCTTTCAAAGTTTACAATGATACCTCATAAGGTCATATTCTGTTACACTTTAACTATAGTCTAATTATTTGACATTTAATAAATAACATATCTTTCTTGAATTAAATTATTACAATAATACTTCTGTGTTAAAATAACTGATATATAATTACTGTCCATTCACTGTTCTTAGATTAGTAAGATTTTTTGTGATATTGATACAATTTGCATTTGAATGTCCTTGGCAGTTAACTGTTTTCATAGTTACAAACAGCCATGATTGTTTTTCAGTGTATTTCCTTTTTAAATTACCTTCTGAATTCAGCCTGATGGGCTTCACTTATTTGTTTGTGTTTTAATTAATATTCAACATACATTTTCATTACTCTTCATTTAAAATATAATAGTTAGGTTTATGGGCTGTAAGTCCCTTTCAGCCATATTCCTTCTTTAACATTGCATCAACTATTCTTTACAAGTCATAAATTATTCTTACTACTAACATTGATTTCTTTCGTGTCTTATAAACTAGGGTGATAAACATTGTTACTTTCTCTAATATTATGAAGGTTGATTCCCCTTTCAACATGGGGTGTTGTATTCTTTACAATTTTAATCTTTAATAACAAACTTTACTTCTATCCTATCATGCCATGTTAACACAAGTTATGGTACTGGGCTTTCTCCCTGAATATTATTACAAGCTTCCTTAATGTTAATTTTAAATACTAATTTTAATTACTTCTAGGTATATAACTAATTATAATTCCACTCCAATCATTGATGGTTTATCAATGTTTTAATGAGTGTCTATTTACTTATCATTCTAATTTGAATGTTTCACATCCACTTTCACTATTTTTTAGGGCATTTACACTTCACTAAAGCACTTCACTTTGGTTCACTGTTTTGTAATTAGTGTTATTTAATGGGTAATCCCTATACTTTCTCCTACCATTTCTCACTATTTTGTTTTAGTATTATTTTTACTATAAACAATATTAGGCTAGTTGTGTTTTGGTTGAATCTAACCTTTCTGACAGGGTTAGTGTACTTTTCCTATACTACATTGCTTTACAATTGTATTGTCTTAAAAAATGGGTACATATGTTAAATTAATGCTAATAATAACATTGGTTTCATTAATATTGTAACAATTATTCAAGGTTTATTGACCGTATTCTATCTCTAAACATACAATCTTTCCCTTTTATATATGTGTGTTAGTTTCCCCTTGGGTTTTATCTGTCTCCTCTTCATTCTTCCTCTTCTTCTTCTTCAATCCGGTTCGGTTCTCCTCTTCTTCTCTTCTGGTTTAAATTCTGTTTATTTGTATGGATCTGTCCTCTTCTTCTGGTTCTTCTTTAGTTCGGTGTCCATCATTGTTTTGTCTATCATATTTTTAATAAGTATGTTACGTGGTTCCCTTCTTTATGTTTGTATTTTCGGCTCAATCACTTCAAAATATTTACATTTTAATAAGTATGTTACATGGTTCCCTTCTTTATGTTTGTGTTGTTGGCTCAATCACTTGGGTTGGGTAATATCGTTGTACGTCTTGTCAAAGTATTTACATTTTAATCATTTTTACACATTTTATTTCATATGAAGTAATTTTTATATCAAGAATTATCTTTTTTATCACTGGTACGAGATTTGGCTTAATTGTATCATTACAATATATATATATATATATATATACTACTTTTAAATATTGGTAACATACAATTTTTAAATGAAGAGTAATTTATTAAATATTTTTAATGGAAGTCTGCACATGGTATGATAATTTGAAGAGGATGGGTAGAACAATTCTGAATACAAAAAACTTGCTTAAAGTGAAACTTACAATTTTAATTCAATAAATATTTTTGCAAATATAATCTCTTAATTCAGTTGTATGTATCAAATAAAAATTGAAATTTGAATTATTTTGAACAATTTGTACCAATAATTTGCTTGGCTAAAACTTGATGACTTAGCACATATCTCAGACAATCAGTTTCTGCTATCATGGTTGCAACACCGATTATGACATAGATCATAATGCTGATCATAAGTTGGTCGTGTTTCAATCAATATATGGAACAATGAATCAAGCACTGTCAAGGAAAATTAAGAAAGAAATGGTTGTGTGATTCTGAAACTTGGGTTCTGGTAGAAAATGTCTTAGTAAAATCCAGGTATCACAGATGATATATTTTTGTTCTGTTAATGGCTACATGGGAAGGGGTAGACTGTACAGTGAGGATGTTTGCAAAGACTTGAACATTTTTAACATTGAAGATTCCATTGTGAAGAACAAACAGACAAGTTGCTCATCTGAATAGAGTGCCGGATGGCACGTTGCCCAAGAAAGTATGACAATACAAGCTGTTGGAAAAAGATGAATAGGAAAACTGTGGAAGTGTTGGTAATGTGGATGTAATTTCCTTGGGTCAATCTGGAACAGGTGATTCACCTCCTTCATGACAGAAGAAGAAGAAAATAATTAATTTTCATTATGGAATTTATTATTTTCAACTCAATATTAAGGATACTTCATGGCTTCTTAACTCCCTGAGTGCTCTTCATATGTTCTAATTGACTGGACAAGACTGGACACAGATTTAACTGAAAGTGTATATACTAACATTCCAATTTAGAGAAACTTTGTTCTAAGTTAGTAATACAGTATTTCCTTGCCAACACTGGGAGTTATATTTCCATAAAACAGCATGGTTGGTGAGGTAATTTTTAAGTGGGTGAAGTGAGGGTTACTATTCTCTATAACGGACTACACTGGTATTGTAAAACGCATACAGTAATCTCAGGTAGTTGAAATAAAAGTAACATTTTGAAATATAAACACATAATTACTCAAAATAAAAGAATTTAATAAATTGTGTGCACTGATTCCATTATAATGAAAAAAACTGCTGAGACAAGAAAAATGACACCAAGTATTCTATTTGTTACTAAATAAGTTTTGATTTATAGTTTCGTACAGTTTCCAGCTTAAATTTGAAAGTAAAAAATGCACACACACAGACATGCACACATCTCTTTAGTCACATAAAGAAATCAATGTGGAATGTTGATAGTTAACGTAAAATATAAGGTTGATACATGGAATCGGCACTTTCAGTAGCATGAGTAAAGCTGACTCACTACTACATGATTTAATGAAATTAAAAGAAAAGCTTTCTTCATTATATTTAAAACACCTAAAATTGCTTGTATAGAGGTTAAAACTCCTTCAAACCTTGTTTGAATTTTACCTGAGTTACAGGATTGATGTCAATAAAAATCAGGAAGTCAATAAAAAATTCAATAAGCTGTTAGACAAAAGTAAAGCTTTCATTTAGCGAGAAGCCATTTTTGGCAAAACAGCAACTTGTGACTGACTTCAGTCTGACTGGAAGAGAAATGTTTGGATGAAGAGAATATCACCACAAACTGTTTATAAGCAAATTCTGTGGATGACATAGTATTACTGTATTAGCACTTTTTATCACTTGTAGTTACAACATTCTACATGCCAAGACAAAATTTTTTAAGTAAAAACTGAAAAACTTAAATAGTATCACTCTAGTGAGTTACGAGTTACATCGAACCATTGTGGTACCAAATATTTATTGTATGTGTCTAACTATATTCACTTATGTGAGTCTCTTAGTTTGTTAAGTGATGGTGTTTTACTCTGCACACTTACTGTTATCTGGCGAATGTATTAGAATGTGTCTCATATCTTATACTGTATTTAACACTGAATTATGGACCGTATTATTGAGAGATTATATGAGAAAAAAATTATTTAAAAAAGCCCTATAATGTTAGATTGACATGCTTATATAACGGCCAAATCATTATATGCTTAACTTCAGTTTGTATGCAGACTTATAATAAACGTTTTGACATATTTTTGCTCATTTTAAGGAACATTTATTAAAGACACTTATGAAATGGATTTCTTGTTTTGGGATGGTTATTTTAGGAAGATTGTGCAGGTCTGATAATACGTACTATCGATAGCCTGTTTAATGAACTTGCCGAAATGGAGAGTAATCATTATGTAAGCGTCACGTACTTGGAACTGTGCAATGAACAGTTGTTTGATCTCATTGCGCTGAACGGTGATGGAAACAATATAAAGTAAGTTACGATTTCTCCAACTACTTCTTTCAGTTATATAAATGTGTAATATCAATATATGCAAAAGACATTTTAGGTCATTTGTTAGTTTTATGAGTAGGTAAATGAGGCATTCATTGAATTTTGAATGCTCTGTTTTTCCTGTAACTCTTATGATTGTGCTTCATGGTGAATCACTCTGCAGGTATTTGTGCAGTTATAAGCTTTTATACTAATCTCTTATCTTCACCGTCTGGTTCCACTCTACTCCATCTCTCATATTGTCTCATTTGTTTACCTTTCCTGGATCCATATTCTTCTGATTTCATTGTGATTTTTGGTTTCCTGTTTGGTCTGTCCTCTAATGGTCTCTGTATATTTACTTTACTTATAATTGCTTCTTTGTGATTATTGCAAGCCATGTTAATCTATGTGCTTTCAAACACCTTAACTGTATACTCTATCCGGGAAATCCTGTATATTTGATTTTCCAACATTCTGTATTCTGTCAGGCATTTTTTTTCAGACATGTAATTTTCCTTATTATCTTTGTTTTGAATCTCTTCCGTTTGTCTTCATCATTGACCATCAGGCACATGGCTTCAACAAAATGTACAAACCTAATTATTACCATGTGTATTCCCTCCCTTTCTCTATTAATGTTTCTAGTAAATCTGTTATCTCCAATATTGGGCACTTTTCCTCACTTGTATATATCTATAGTTCCTTTTTCTTGTGTACTATTTCTTATATTTTAATTCTTCTAACTTTCATTGTATCTCATTTCAGCAGATTGTGTGCTTTGTCTGGGCTTGGGATGAATCATTCATTTTTTTGATTTCAGCTTCCTATATCATCCGTTGCACCACAATTCTCCAAACACTCATTTCTCACCAATACTGCCAAATTATCTACATAAGCAACAATTTGTTATTTTATTTAAGTCATACAGAAAAATGTTATGACATTTATAGGGCGCTGACATAAATATGTCGTACTTCTTCCCTTGTAGCACAGTAAGGAAACACTATAAACACAGTTCTATCATACACTTTTAAAATTAATAAGAAGAGCATGTATGAATATTTTTAAACTACGTACCTTCTGTGGTGATGTGTGCTACAATTGAATCAACTATTATTTTAACTCAGGATTGGCGTAGGAATACCAGGTCTTGTTGCCAGATATGATAGATATGGACATATAGTCCTTAAAATTGTGTTGTTACAACATTGAAATCTAGAATTGAAGCTAGATGTTTCCACTGTCAGTTTTAATTAAGTGTATAAGAATTGTTATATATTTTCACATTGATACCATCAATTTCGAATGTGATTGTCCTATTAATTTTACTTTTTGTTTGAAATTAGGATTTATGAAGACGCAAACAAAGGAACAGTAAGACTAACTGGGGTTACATCAGTTCAAGTTGTAAGTAAGGAGGAGGTCTTCCAAATTCTGGAAAAGGGAGCATTACATCGTAAGTCAGCTGGGACACACATTCAAGGAGAATTAAGGTACGTTAGTGATCATAATATTGTGGTTTTATCATTATAGACCGGGAGCTGGATGGACTTGAGTTTGCAAAATGTGAGGACCGCATTCTGTCAATTGATACAAGCTCAGAAAAGCTTATAGATTAATATTTCGGATGTTGCCAGAAACCCTATTGGTCCAATTTTTTTTTATACCCCCTCCCCCTACGTAGCAAGTAAATCGATTGAGTACATGCTATGGAGCTATTTTAATGATTATTTTAGTGACAGAATTTGTTTTTTTTATAATTAAAGGTAATAATAGGTTGTCAAATGAAATTAAAACAGAAATTGTAAATAAAAAAATCATAAATTGTTTATAAAAAAATTATTTAATGAGAAAAAGCAAATTTAAAGTTTCATATATGAAAGAAATACAAATAATCAATCATTAATATTTTTACAATCATTGTTTATACATTTGCACAACGAAATACAAGTTAATTTAGATTTTTTACAATTACAAGCCATCGTTCGACAATCTGATGCGCATTTACAGGGCTGAATCAAAGACTGGCAAAGGTCGCTTCGTCATTTGTCATGGGTACAGGTTACCATTTCTCTCTTCATAGCCAAATGAATTGTAATCAATAGGCTGAAGCTGAGTTTGATCGGCATTTATCCATAGATATGTTTGTACCGTAGCTCTTAACAAATGTAAATGCAAAGCATCAGATGTGCATATGATTTTTATTAAATTTAAATCAAAGCCGATTTTTTGTGAAATCAATTTATATCGGAGTTCATCAGCAGTTAATTGTTTTTTTAAAAAAAGATAGGTGCAAACTGTTTCTAACTCTTTCAATTGTTCAATACTTAGATATAAGTTTCTCAAAGATGCTAGAGCTTTTTGTACGAAATCCAACGATGCAGCATTTAAACAAATTTTTGTGTGCCTAATCTACTAGTTGTATCGCAACCACTTACAGAAAGTAATGCTGGTAAAATACGACAAATGTTTTCGCCAAGGGATTGAGCAGCCAAATGGCATCCTAAAAAATATTTCTTCTTATAAGAACCGTGGAATCATAGACCAAGACAGCCAAGACGTGCTAGTTGATTCCGGAAATAAATACCCAGGATGAAAACATCTGTATCAGCGCTGAGGATTATAACATGGGCATATTGAACTCTTACTGCGTGAAAGATATGACAAAACATCCTTGAATCTGCTTCTAAGTGGTTCGAATTCAAGTACCTCAGAAAATAAAGAACCTTGTAATTTGAAACATTTTGTTGGATCATCAAATCCTCCACAAATATACATTTCACAGTCTTCTTTTACTTGTGCATATGTAGGAGCAGTAGTACAGAGAAATCGAACAAGTTGTAATTTATTTTCATTGCTCAAAAGGAAATGTTTAGAATTTGTTGGAATTTTTGTATTATGACTGGAAATTATGATATTTTTAATGATTTGACCTTTACTCCGTAAAGTTGACTCCAGAAATTTTATTGAAATATCATATCTATCAAACACAATATCTACTCTTTTTACATTTGGCTGCAAGAAAAGATTCATGATTCTTTGGAAGAATGCTGCCAGCGAAATCATCAAAGGTTTTAAAATTATTTATTTGAATTTGATGAACAAGAGCCATACCATCAACAATATAAATTTTTGGAGCATTTAAAGCTATAACGTCTTGCCGAGAGTTTGTAGCACACTTATGGTTATTTTCAATTTCAAGAGCGAGTTCTGATTTCAGAGATTTTCTATAAAATCCTTCTGCGTCAAAAAGGTACTTGCAGTAGTCCAATATTTCATAAGATGCTAAACGTTTTGTATCAAATTCACGTTGATTAGCCAACATAAATGTTTTTTGAAAAAGAGTTATATCTGTTACATCTTGCAACTTCTTATTGGAAGTACTTTTGTTTTCTTTTGCAGGAGTATTTTCAAAGTTGTAAAATGTATTTCTTTTTATAGGATCGGATAACTTTTTAATTTTCTGCACAAATTGTTCATTTTCGTACGTAGTTGATAGAGTCTCTCCATTTTATACAAGAAGATTTATCAGCTAGTTCACCGGTGTAAATGTTTCGAAGTACGCACTCCTCATTATCTTTGTAAATATTACAAGCATTAAAACACTTGACGATATTTTGAATATCCTGTTCGTCTTTATTGATCCTGGATTGCGTCCATTCATTATGGTGATTGATGTCACTTGTACAGTCCGATTGTAAATCCAGATATGAACAAAGAGCCTCGTGAATGCTGTTTTTAAAGGGATAAAGAAGTATCCATCTCTGCATCGCGTCTTCATTTTTGGTTATGCCAATCAAGCCTCCAGTAACTGCTGAAGATCGGTTCTGAGACTGCTCTAGTGCTAAGTCGGGGCTCACCGCATTGAATGTACCTTTCTTTCGTTTTACTAACAGCATTCCTCTCTTCAGATCATTTATAACTTCAGCAGGTAATTGTAACATGTCTAGTAAATAAAGTGTCACTCCGCGAATATAATTAGTGTTGTTCATGGAAAAAAAGTAAGGTAACATTTGTCTAACAGTTAATAAATGTAATTCATAATCATTACTTCTGTCAGCCTTTATTGAATTTAAAAGAATTTCTACCATTTCACAGTAGTTATTGAAATATTTAAATATTTCATTTTTAGTGCTCTTGAGGTGTAAGAAATTTGAAAACTCAGTTAAAAAATCTGTTATTATTCTTTTATGTTGATTATATTTGTCAATCAAAACTAAATGATCTTTATCTACCGTTACCTCTCTTATTGCCTGTAGACAAAAATGTAACTGTTGTAGTTGATCCTTAGAAAAATTCTTGTATTCTATAAATTCTGAAAACTGTATGCTTCGTACAAAAGTTTGTGTGCTCTAATACCTCTGTTATACTGAGTACCTTTAAGAACTGACGACAAAGTATTCATACCATAAACATTGGCATCAATAAGAATACTATCGAGTCCACTTCCTTCTATATATTTGTATAAAAACAAACTGATTTATATTTTTATTAGTTGTTCATAACTCGTACTTACCGATATTTCGCTCTTCCTAAGGGTCCCCAGGTTCTTTCATAAGCGAGATCAGAAACAGTGTGAGGTTACGAAATAATTATTATAACACATTTTGAATGAAGAGAAATTAGTTGATCTTTATTTTTTCATTCTTTATACTCTGTCTCAAATTAATTGTTATTCATCTGCTGTGTTTTTACAAACCATCGATTATTTTAAATTTACTTTTAAATGGAATTTCCTTGAAATACGTTCTTATACCATAGTGACTTATATACTATAGCTTACCTTAATTACATCACACATAAACATAAACAGCCCAGCCTGCAATTTTTTACACACACTCATACAGAATATTAACAAACCCTTAACATTTTTTAAAAAGAATACCCCTCCCTGCCGGCACGTGGTGATCGCTCGAGCGCTTTATTTAATTTTTTGTATTTAGTTGTGTGTCCGAAATAGACTTTGATATTTTCTAGGCGAGTACTCACTCCACTGTCACATTACTGTTAATTTATAAATCACTTTTTACTTGAAACTGATAAAATTAAGAGAGCCCCATGGGGCAGATGTCTGGCCAGACACGGGTTCTATGTGAAACTGGGAAGAGCGGCTATACGTTTCACGGCCAACTGGATTACTTCGTTTTAGGTGGAAGTCAAAGCCTCATGGTTCTTTGCCGTAGCTTCGTCCTATTTAAACCCATGTAGTTATTTGTGTGCAGTTAGTGTAAGATATTCGCTAGGCACTGGCTGACGTCACAAGATAGGCGTGACTTAATCTTTACGTCCGGCCGCATGGTAGGCTAAGGGAACAGAAATTGTTTCTTAGCCATCTTGAGTTGCTCAAAACTGGCGTCGCTCCGCGCTCGTGCTCGTGTGATGCATACGGGCGCGCTGCCACACATTTACAAAGTTCTTGGAACTGAGGCTGTGCATTCCTGGTTCGCGATTGCACAACTTGAGATATTACTTCGCCTTTGTTAGAAACTGTTCCATACACTACAACACGTGGTTTGGTCACTCTTGGGAATAAACTTTTACAAACATTTTAATAAAATCCCAAAAATTCAATAAAATAAAATAACCTTCAAATTTGGCCCGTTACAATACCCCCCCAATGAGAGATCTTCTGCTAAAACAGAAGAAATCTCATTGCTAAAACCCCTAAGAGGACCGGTGAGGAACTGGTGCCAACAACCCCCTTTTGCTCTTACACTTCATGGGTAAATGACCCCCCTGGCTCGGCGACTATGGACGCATCTGAACGAGATCACAGGATTTCTCTGTGCGAGATCCCAACACCGAAAAATCGAACACATACGCACCACAGCGCACCTCCCCTTCTAACATGTTTCCCCAAAAAACCCAACTCCCTGGCTTATATCATGTCAGATCCTCAACCGAAATGTTTCCCCTTACATGCAAACTGGGCTGCCTTTAGCAGTTACTGGGCTCACACACACACTTATACTACATACTGTAAACATTGGTATATTCTTAGCTGTACCATTTCATTTAAGTTAAAATCCAAAAAATCAAACTAAAATCTTTTATCTAGAAAATTCTCTTCATTAGTTTTTTGTTATTAGAAAATAAGCAAATTGAACAATTCTTAAAATAGGACCATCCTTAACCTAACATGTGATTATACATATGCCCTAACAATACAATGCAAATAAAACACTAATAATACACAAACAATAACATCATCAAAGTTCAAAAATATCAATTAGATGTCAGGTGCAAAATCAAGAAAGAGTTTTTTTTTCAAAAGAAAATTTTAAATTCAAAAATTTAAATTTACTAAAATATATTTTCCTTTTTTCAATCTTGAAATTATTTAAAATCATTCAAATTAATTCAAAACAAAATTGGCTCTATTCCCTTGCCAAACATGTCTAGTATATGACATCACCTATCAGCTGATCAAAACTGGGTCAAGTCAAGAACCTTGACCTACATACGTTATACACAAGTTACATCTGTAAAATTCTATCTTGAAACACAAAGCACAATAAAATAAAACATTTAAAAGAACAAAATATTATTATAATTAACAATCAAATTGATGTTTAAATTATTCAAATAAACACTTTATAACTTTACATCATGTTCAAATTTTATCAAAAATTTGTCACTGGTTTCAATCAAAAGTTTATATATATATATATATTTTTTTTACTATAAATCTCTTTATTTAATAATCTCCTTCTCCATTACTTTGGGTGATTTAATTATTTATACTAGCTTGATCTGCCACTTGGCATGTATACACATATAATCTTTCTTACTCTGACTCTAATACCACTAAAACTTTAACTATCAGGACACCCATCTCTATCAAAACGTCTATCAAACAATCTCTAAACCCAACTTACCATTAAACTCAATTCGCCACCTTCTCTCGATATATAAAAAAAATATTCTCTAACCCTTTGTACTTAGGATAAGTGTTCCCCCCCCAAAAAAGCTCATTCCCTTATGTTGGTTCCTGCATTCTACCTAAGGTAACCCTTTCCGGCGCCCAACGGTCCCTCCCCGTCCCAACCATTTTGTTGTGGACTCCACCATTACACTATCCCCTCTTACAAAATTGCCATCCCCAAATCTCATTCTTATTACCTCACTTCAACTACAAAAATAACATCATCAATTATAAACATCAATATATCAATCAATACTCTACATATATTCCCCATAACTACTGTGTCAACATCAATACTTCTCAAATTCTATTACATTAACTCACAACAACATCACATTACTTCAAAACAATATTTTCATCTCTATTCACTTTAACTTTAACTTGGACTGATCCATATGTCCCACAAAATATTCATCACCCACCATCTATCTTTTATTATCTTTGACACTTTATTTAACATCTTACTACATTAAATTACTTTTCTCGTCATTTGAAATAGCATCTTTAGCACATTAAAACGTTATATTTAACATTAATTACCTTGAACATCAATAAACAATTTAACAGTGACATTTTACTACTGATCAGCTGACATTCCTAGCCAAGTGAAAACACATTTCAAAGTTATACACATTCTGTGAATACAAATTTTTAGCAATCCTTATGTCTACCATCATTGTTTCCCTTCTTTCTGACTCTGGTACTATTATATGAACCGCCTGCCAGTCGGTCTAGTTATTTACCTTCAAAATTACACAAATTATATAACACACATTTTTATCAATTCTTACCTCTAACACAATAAAATACAGAATGAACACACTATACTGAACGTATGAACACCTATTTATCGAAGCGTAATACAAGCATTTAAATAGAGCAAAATTGAGTTATCATTTTTCATGTTATGAAATTTAAATTCGTTGCTCATCTGAGCAACCACCCATCCACACACGCTATTGCATTTTATGTTGGACTGTGACGCCCATTGGCCTACACAAAGACTGCATAGTTGGAGGAATTGGACATCTCCGTGTCTTTGCTTCGGCTTTACATTTAAAAAAATCTTAGGTATCGACATATCCTCGTTTTATATTTATAAGCCCTTAAGACGGGTCTACCACCTGGCTATGCTGTCCCTACGCGTACAGAGTGGCAGCCGCTGTTCCATAGTTCCGGGATTTCCCCTAGTTTCACCCCCTATTAATTTCTAATATCAACCAATTTCAAGTCAGCTATGGTCAAGGGACTTGATTATGGCCATAGCTGACCGCTAGCCAAAACCACGATTAGTGCTGGTAAGGCAGTAATCGCCCGAAAAGTCGGGGAAATCAAAACTTCACTTTAATGCCTGTTCTATATCATCATTGTTATGTACGGCACGAGAGTCTATCATGGTACAATTGTACAAAAAAGGTGTGCCGCACATTTTCGCCGTGTTGGCCTCCGATGGAGGTAACACTCACTGTTACCCCCAACCCATTCCACTATCTACTGGGGCACAGGCCACCCCAGCAATAGCACCTTAATAACTAAATAATAAAAATTAAATCTTTCTACAATTGCAGTTCCACACTCCACTGTTAAATCACTTCTATGAGCACCAATCTACCCCCCAAAATTACCCTTTAATCTTGTATAATAACAAGTTCTTTTATTTATTTTTAAAAAAATTTTCACATAGACACTTCTGCAAGTCCAAGCTTTCACTTTTCACTAACATTTTCTTTATGACAAAATAGTAAGTACCACAATAGATCATCTTATACAGTTACATCAAAATAAAATACATTTGTGTTGTTTTCTGAGGGAAAACAATTCCTTGAAAATTTAAGTATTCAAATTTCATACTTTTGGTCGTTTCATTTCACAATTTCTAAAACAAAACTAAAATAGTTCGTGAAGAGAAAAAAAATATATACTACCTTTCCACGAAACTATGGGTCCCCCTCCCCGTTCAATGTGTTGTAAGTTTTCAAATTTTGACCAATTTTGGCGGAGCCGGACCATCGTTGCGTTCACCGCCCGAAGGAAGATCCTCCAACCATGGCCCGCCTCCAAGTTCCGAATACCACGGCCAGGACTGGTAAGATCGTGACCACCCGAAAATAGGGGAGAGTCCCTTCTGCAAACATATAAAATCAAATTAAATTTCATTCACACAATAATCATTAATAACATTGTAAAATTCCTATGATGACCAATACAATTTCAAATTTGTAGCATTGTGTGTTCCCACTATCTCCCTCGTCTCTCTGTTCTGTAATACATATGAATTCTTCATCTTAACTTCTATTACCTCATACGGTCCTTCATAGAGTAAGAAAAACTTCTTGATCTCCTTGTCCTGAGCGCTCGACAAATCATGTCTCCTCACCAATACCAATTGTCCTACTTCGTATTTCATCCACTTACCTTTTGCGTCGTGCCTACGTTTTCTTTGTTCTCCTTTACTCAATAAGCTCTCATTTTCCAACCTGATCTTTATACTCACATCCGCTTTCTCACTCTCAGGTGGGTAATCAAACAACTGTTCCAAAATTCTCGGGGGGCGTGTTCCTTTGATCAACTCGTGAGGTGTATAGCCGGTGGATTCGTGGGTGGTACTGTTCAGCCAAGTCTCTACTCTTCGGACGTACAACAGCCACTCGCTGTGTTTAGCTTGACAATAGGCTCTAAAGATCCTGCCTATCTCTCTCATTACACGCTCAGCCTGGTTGGACTGGGGATGGTACACAGCCGTATGTTTCGTGATGATTCCTTCCCATCCTAGGGTCTGACGCCACTTCCCACTGATGAACTGTGGCCCATGATCTGATAAAATTACTTTCGGCTTACCCACGTGAATCATGTAGTCCTTTGTCACCTTTTCGCTCAATACCTGACTGGTAGCTCTTTTAACGCTATACAATCTCACATATTTAGAAAAAGTGTCAAGCATCACAAAAATATACATCACTCCGCCTCTACCCTTTGGCAATGGCCCAAACAAATCTACCTCAACTAAATCGAAAGGCCTATTCACTTTTATAAAATTCATCTCCCCTTCTACTCTATAATTTACTACCTTCCATTTTTGACATAAATCACAACCCCTTAACAATTTTCTAACCCTTCTTTCCATATTTTTAAAAACACATGACTCTTTCAAAACATTAACACACTTCTTCGCCCCAAAATGACCATATCTTAAATGACAGTCCCAAATGATTTTATCAACTAACCCTTCTGGCACAACTAATTTCCAATCACGCTCACCCCCTACTACTTTCTTAAATAATAACCCCTGATAAATCTGAAAATGCTGACTATCCTCTGACTCTGCTGATTCTGTTTCTGGACTATCTATAATCTTACCTGACTTACCATCTGCTCGTTGCATGGTTCTGATGTCCTTTAACTCTTCACCAAAAATTCTGTCTTCTCTGCTAATCTGAAAAATTTCAATTTCCTTTAAATCCCTACCTGTCTTATTGTCTAACATGTCTACCCTGGAAAGAGTATCAGGTATCTTGTTGTCTGTCCCCTTGATGTACTCCCATTCGAAATTATACTCCTGTAAAACAAGTACCCACCTGGTCAGACGGCTGTGAGCGAGTTTACATGTATTTAAGAAGGATAATGCCTTGTGATCGGTGCGGATCACCGTCCTGTTTCCCAAGATGTAAGTGCGAAATTTGCCGACGGCGAACACAATACTTAATAGTTCCTTTTCGGTGGTAGTGTAGTTCTTCTCCACCATCAACAAGGATCTGCTTGCAAATGCGATGGTTAAGTGTTCTTTATCTTCGTCCTCTTGGTAGAGTTCCGCACCTACGGCCACGTTACTAGCATCTGTCTGTAAGAAAAATATTTTATTAAAATCAGGGTGGTTCATCATTATCATTTTGCTAAATTTCTGTTTAATTTCGTTGAACGCCTCTCGTTCCACTAATCCCCATCTCCACTGTTTATTTTTCTGGAGTACTGCACTCAATCTTGCTGTTACATGTGCGTAGTTCTTATGAAATTTTTGATAAAAATTACACAATCCCAGAAAACTCTGTAGCTGCTTGATGTTCTTTGGCTCAGGGAAGCGCATGATGGAGTCCACTTTATCCGGATTTGCTGAGATTCCTTCTGGTGAGATTATAAATCCTAAAAAATTTATTTGTGTTTGTAGAAATTTTGACTTGTCCCAATTTACGGTAAGTCCTCCTTCCTTTAATTTGGCTAACACATATCCTAAATGATCTAAATGGTCCTCAAAAGTTCTCGACGCAATTAAAATATCATCTACATATGCCATTAAAAAATCTAAATCTTTGGGTTTTAAAATTTGGTCTAAGCATTTTATGAAGCTGGCTACGCTGGTATTTAATCCAAATGGCAATCTTCGAAATTGGTAGTTCTTGCCGTTAAACAGCAATATATTTCCTACTCACCTCAGCCAATGGTACCTGCCAATATCCTGCTGTTAGATCCAATGACGTCATATATCTCACCCTGCTGAATTTCTGAAATATTTCATTGATCGACTCTGGTGATTCACGGTCTGGTATTATTATCTGGTTGATTCTCCTGGCATCTAAACATAACCTAACTCTGCCATCTTTTTTAATTACTACAACTAATGGGTTCGAGTAGTGTGATACTGACCTTTCTATTATTCCTCCTTCCATCATCCTGTCCAGTTCCTCTTGCACCGCTCGTCTTTTGGAATAAGGCACGGGATAACTTCGCTGCATGAAAGGTGTGTGTTCCCGTATCTGCAATGTACATTCATAACCCTTTGCCCTTCCTGGAATATCGGCAAACACTCCCTTAAACTTCTCTATCACTTGCCACAACGCCGCACGCTGATCTGCTTGTCTCAACGCTGCACGCTGGTCACTCCTTACCACCGCACCTCCACTACAAAATTCATCCGCCCTTATCTCCCATACTGGATTATTAATATTACTCATTTCATCTTCAAAATCATCAATATACTCACCCTCTCTACATAAATTTACTCTAGTATTTATATCACTCTCGCCTACTCTCTTTTGTAGTATTTTTACCCCCGTTGTTCTAACTTTATCTATTATTTGTTCAAAATTAACCTTTACAGACCGATCACCCCCGTCTAACTCTACTATTTTCTCTTTAAAGTTTACAATAGCTTTATTTCTTTGCAGGAAATCATTACCCAATATAATGTCTAAACTTAACTCTTTAACTACCAAAAATGTGTTCTCAAATTCTATGTCATTTATCAAAAAACTTAAGTGTATCTGTTTTGTTATTCTTTTACTGGGTACGCCTGTAACTCCTACTACTGTAACCCCAGCTACTGGTAAAATTGGAATATTCTTTTTAATTTCTTTTAACTCTCCTAAAATGTTTTCAGCAATAACGGAAATCTCGCTACCTGTGTCTACAAGTGTTCTATAATATTTATTGGCTACATTTACCTGTATTTCCGTGAGTCCCGCTCTCACCTCGATCGCATTGTTTTCTTCCTCCAGTAAATCGGCAACTATATCTGTTCTAATTACGTTACTCTTGACATCTTCCAACGGTTGGACCTCACTTGCTTCCCTGTACAGTGGTCTGGTCCGTGCTACCACTGTCTGCTCTAGTTTTCCGGTTGTTGTCTATGATTACTTGTGGTGGGTCCCTGGTGATCCCGCGGCGATCCCTGGTGATAATTGTTTGTTCCTCTGTTTTGTTGTCTGAACTGCTTGGTTTCGTTTCTCCTCCTCTGCTCTTCTCTTGGTAAACTACATTTATAACACCGTTGTCTGCTGGCGTAATTCTCCCATTTGCACCTGGAACAACTCCACTCACCTGATTTGTTTACATTATCTCTATGCACATTATTATTATATCCACGATAATTATTATTCTTATTTTGATTATATTCCACATGATGACTATTATTATTCTGTTGTGTTCGCCTACTCACTTCTCGATCTCTAATGCTCTGTAATATATCTAGTATTCTCTCCAACTCGTTCATATCTTCAATTTCTTTTGTCATTAAAGTGGTTTGCACATCTCTCGGTAAGTGTTTACTTATGTGTCTAACAAAAGATTTAAATGGTATCTGCGGCTCTAGATACTTCGCTTCGTTGTATAACTTAGTCACGTATATTGTCATATTATTATTATTATTATTAGGGTGTCCTAAAAAATCGCCCGTTCCCATTATACGGCTTCTTAGTATTTCTTGTTCATCTTCTGTCCAATATTTCCCCTTAAATGCTTTTTCGAATGTCTCATAACAGTCCCATTCTGACCGATGTGCTTCCGCCCACACTACTGAACTACCCCTAAAACATTTAATTATTTTGGTTAATTGCACCTCCCAATTACTATTGTTGAAACAGTTGTATTCCCGGGTTTGGTTTATAAATCTCATTGGATGTATTGTTCGGTTTTCATAGCTAAACGTTTCTAACTCAATTTCGTTATGTAAATCTCTAGTTATTATAACCCTTTCAGTAACTCCAGTAAATTTTTTGTTAATTTCCCCCCCGTAACTCATTATTCACACTCATTAAATTATTTTCAATTACAGTACATTTATCATATATATTACTACTAGTTTGTAAACTGAATTCATCTATTTCTCTAAGCTTACTTTGTATGGTACTTATTTTACAGTTGGTACTATCTGCATGCTCTGAAATAGCTTTACTTACTGTTTCTATATTTTCTGCTATACTTATTACATTTGACTCAAAATTTTCTAACTGATCTTGTAAAACGGTTGTTTTAATGTCTATTTGTTTATTTATTTCAACTTTGGTTTTCATCTCTATCTGCTTATCTACTGTAGCTAAACATTTATTTTCTAACTCTTTACCTTGTGTCTCTATTTGGTTTTGAACTGTGTTAATTACTGTTTCATTAATTGTATTGATTCTGTCGTCTAAATCATTTATTTTAGCCTCGTATTTCTCATTAACTATTTCTACTACCTGTTCTTGAATATTTGTACAACGTACATCTATTTCATTGATTCGTCTATCAAAACTAATATTCTGCTTTCTGATTTCATTTTTTACTTCATCAAATTTTACATTAAAATTATTTTGAATTTCTCTAATTTCACTTTTCTGTTCGCTAAAAAGTGTTTGCATCATTTTCATCATTTGATTTTCTTCAGCCCTGTTAGTCGGGACTGGCGTTGAGTGAATACTCTCACTCATAATTTGCGATTCAGTTACACTTGTTTGGCTTTCATTTGCGCTGTCAGTTAAGCTGACATTCTCGTTGTCTGCCATTTTTTTAAAAAATTTGTTGAAGTATTTCTTTCAAAAAAAAAAAATTATTTCGTGTAATAAATATTACACAATCTTATTATATATAAAATTATTGTACTATTTTCTACCACATTTAGTCACAATATAACCTTACTTTTACGTATTATCTACTCTTTCGATACCCACTCTGTTTCTGAATTCTGGCTTATTTATATAAATATTTTATATAATGTCCATAGTTCGGGCAGCCATTTGTATAAAAACAAACTGATTTATATTTTTATTAGTTGTTCATAACTCGTACTTACCGATATTTCGCTCTTTCTAAGGGTCCCCAGGTTCTTTCATAAGCGAGATCAGAAACAGTGTGAGGTTACGAAATAATTATTATAACACATTTTGAATGAAGAGAAATTAGTTGATCTTTATTTTTTCATTCTTTATACTCTGTCTCAAATTAATTGTTATTCATCTGCTGTGTTTTTACAAACCATCGATTATTTTAAATTTACTTTTAAATGGAATTTCCTTGAAATACGTTCTTATACCATAGTGACTTATATACTATAGCTTACCTTAATTACATCACACATAAACATAAACAGCCCAGCCTGCAATTTTTTACACACACTCACACAGAATATTAACAAACCCTTAACATTTTTTAAAAAGAATACCCCTCCCTGCCGGCACGTGGTGATCGCTTGAGCGCTTTATTTAATTTTTTGTATTTAGTTGTGTGTCCGAAATAGACTTTGATATTTTCTAGGCGAGTACTCACTCCACTGTCACATTACTGTTAATTTATAAATCACTTTTTACTTGAAACTGATAAAATTAAGAGAGCCCCATGGGGCAGATGTCTGGCCAGACACGGGTTCTATGTGAAACTGGGAAGAGCGGCTATACGTTTCACGGCCAACTGGATTACTTCGTTTTAGGTGGAAGTCAAAGCCTCATGGTTCTTCGCCGTAGCTTCGTCCTATTTAAACCCATGTAGTTATTTGTGTGCAGTTAGTGTAAGATATTCGCTAGGCACTGGCTGACGTCACAAGATAGGCGTGACTTAATCTTTACGTCCGGCCGCATGGTAGGCTAAGGGAACAGAAATTGTTTCTTAGCCATCTTGAGTTGCTCAAAACTGGCGTCGCTCCGCGCGCGTGCTCGTGTGATGCATACGGGCGCGCTGCCACACATTTACAAAGTTCTTGGAACTGAGGCTGTGCATTCCTGGTTCGCGATTGCACAACTTGAGATATTACTTCGCCTTTGTTAGAAACTGTTCCATACACTACAACACGTGGTTTGGTCACTCTTGGGAATAAACTTTTACAAACATTTTAATAAAATCCCAAAAATTCAATAAAATAAAATAACCTTCAAATTTGGCCCGTTACATATATTGGCCCAAGCATCGCAAAAAATTTTTTTGCAAATGAAACGTTCCTATTCTCAATATCAATCCTTCAAATTCTCGGCTTGTTTGTTGAATATATTTTGCAATAAGGTATATGGCCATGTCGCATGAAAGAACAGCTATTTTTTTATTCAATGCAAGGCTTACGTTAACATAATTCTTCATAGCGTGTACACGACATCTTTTGAAGTCGGTGGCTGAGGAATGATCGGGCTAAATCCAACAGTAGATACAGCTAAGTTTTCAGACGATAGTATTTGTTGAAATGGAGTCCATCCTGGTATTGAATTTTTTGATGGTCGGGAGAAATTGTTTTCTAATTCATTATATTGCAGTCTACTCAAGACCCAGAGCAAATTATCAAATTGTGAATTATTTTGACTGTATCTTAATAAACAGCTACTGTCCTTATAATTCGGTACAGAAGGCTGTATATTTGTTTTGAAATGAAGAATTTCTTGACAGTTCAAAGTTTTTAAATCATAATCATTATGCTCAGCTGTAGGCTTCACTTTAATGACATTTATCTGACTTTCAGTGGTTTTTTTTTTCTTGATATATCACCATTGCTGTTACGTGGGTAGAATATTTTCCGCTTAATGTTTCTTCATTGAAATCATTGTTATCTATAGCTCCATGAAGAAATAACGATGAATCTCGAACTATATTCGTAGGAATAAGTAATTTTTTGTCTGCATCTTCACACACAATTGACGTTGTTATTTCTCTATCGAGGTTTTTTAATGTTTTGTAATTGATACAATGTCCGAATTTATTTAATACATTTATCAAATGCTTCGATTAAGTCAAGTGATGAATAGATTCCGCTAAAGCTATATGTTTTGGAATCTGTTTCTCAGTAATTGTAAAAAATATATCATAAAACACTGATAACGTTCGTCAATAATAATTATCACTTAATTTTTTATTCTTAGCACTGAACAATGCTTGCATAAAAGTAAGCCAAGTTTCCGGCAATTTACCGTCGTTTAAAGATTTTTCGATTAAAGTTTCATCACATAAATAGCCACCTGGTATTAATTCTGTCGTTAATAATTCTTTCCAAAGTTGTTTTGCGCTCTTAACAATATAGTTCGTTGAATTTATGTCACGAATATGTTCAATGACATCTTGCAGTGGTATGTTACCCATAAATACTAATGACGGTTTCGATCGATCAGCCGGATATGAAAACAAAACGTTTTCACCATACTTATCAATGAGTAGTGATTTTATAACGCAATTTTCTACAACTGCATCTTCTATTTCAGTGAGTTCAGCTAGTCGGTTGGCCAAGAACGATACTTCAAAAGAGTGAGACGAAAATCGATCTTTTATTTCATCTATCAGCTTTTCAAATGCCTCCATAAGTATTTCTTCTGGTATTTTACTCAGAGGTCGACCTGCAGGAAGTTCAGAATTTCTCGGTAGTCTTAAATAATCGCGGTAACAATGTTTGTGATATCTCACTTCGAATGCGAATAAATCCTCTGGTTGTTTACAAGTACTAATTTGTGTAAAAACATGATCTTGTTTACTTTGTGCAGTATTGAAAATTTGTTGCGCTGCTCAAAGTTCAGAGCACAAAAAAAGTTGTTTATTATTGTTCCTTGTTAACTTACCGCAAATTAAATATTTCTGTTGTTTATTAATTTCTAGAGGCCCCCTTAATGATTGACGAATATTTTTCCTACCTGAATCACTTGTTTCTGCATTGGAGGTAGACACAGCTTCCTCTTTTTTCAGTGCTATTTCTCGTCGCCTTATTTTGTCTTCACTTATATAACTTGCCATACAACCTCGATGCCATGAACATTCTAGTGCTACGAACTCTGGATTATTTTTTAACTTTTCACTAATGTCATCTTTTCTCCGATCTGCTGCTTTTTGAATATTTATAAACGATTGTGGTTTTGGTTCCTTAACTAAGTCACCTGTTTTATCACAAAATAAACATGATAACTCGTTCAGTCCTTTTCTCTTCACATTTGTCACTTGTAGCAGCATTGCTCACGTATTTTAATATAACAATTATTAATTTATCACTCAAAAACTAAAAAAACTCAAATTATATTTTGTAAACACGAAAAAATATACCGTTACTCACAATGGTTTTTTCTCTTCACGTTTGTCACTTGTAGCGGCATTGCTCACGTATTTTAATATAACAATTATTAATTTATCACTCAAAAACTAAAAAACTCAAATTATATTTTGTAAACACGAAAAAATATACCGTTACAATGGTTTTTATCCTACTGACGCATAAAGGCGTTAAACGGCTAGGCATGGTATGGGCTCTAACGCTTGGTGCAGGGCTAATGGGGGGAAGGGAAAGGGACCAAGACAGCTGCTGGCAACATCCAGTTTTTTGTTATTTGGGGTCTCAGGTATAAGAATCTGAGCATAGTTGCCAGTCGTCACATTTTGCATACTCAAGTACCTTTGGCGCCTGGACTGTTAGTAACAATGATTAATGATAGTCCTGTTCATTTATTATGAAATCACACACACACACACACACACACACACACACACACACACACACACACACACACACACACACACACACACACACACACACACACACACACACACACACACACACACACACACACACACACACACACACACACACACACACACACACACACACACACACACACACACACACGCGCACACACACACACACACACACTGACCCTCCTGAAAATGTCTTTTTGAATGAACAACACTTGATGGTAAACATAAACTATCGTTTCATTTGGTGCTTTTTTCTCCAATAATTAATGAGTACAAAAGCTTATCCACATAAAAGGTATATTCAGTTGTTTTCTTTTTTAAATCTTTAAATCGTAGTAGTGAAAGTAATGATAAAAAAAGTAAGAAATATTACATTTTACATATATGTGAATTAAAAGGAGAGAAGCTAAACAAATAAAAATTGTGTAGCCTCTATTTGGTCTTAAGTTAAAAAACATAACAGTCTTTATGAGAATGTTTTTTCTTCTGTCTTGGAATGATGCCAAATTGAGTAAAAAGGAAAAAAAAAATAGTTCATTTAAATTAATAAATGATAGGCTCAAATTTGGCGCTTATTGTTAGTTTAAAAATAAAAGAGAAACTGAAAGTCTTTAGCTCAAAAATTAAAGTCTTTGCGGAATTTATAATTCTCACTACTCATTCATAAAGAAAGTGTTCCTACGAACAGTCGATCGTTTGATGAAAATGTTCGCCACAGTTTCGAGGTTCAATTTGTTTTTCGCTTCTTGCTTATGGACATGCATGATTGCGTTGTCGTTCAATTTTCCTTGCGTCATGGTGTTGCGCAGGTATGTTTTTAATCTTCTCAGGGCGGAGAAAGAACGTTTTGCTGTACATGTAGAAATGGGTATAGTTAAAACGATCCTTATCAACTTAACCACCTCTGGAATCAATTCGTCGACGTGTTTGAGGAAAAGAAGCACACTAAGTCTTCTGTACTTTCAACAAAAATTTTTAGATTCACACACAACTAACATCATATTTCTGTGCAAAATTAATCTTTAAGGGTCAAAGTCGTCCTTATAAAATTCTACTACAGAACTGCAATCTTTAGTTTTGGAAAGAAGAAATGTTTCAATTTCTTTGAAGTGAGTCATAGCAGCTTTAGAAAATCGATCATCGAAACAGTTGATCACAATATCTAAAACCTTGAAATAAATTTTCCGGTAATAATCACGGGGGCTGGCAAAAGCAAAAGGTTGAGCGCCGTCATCAAGTCTTCGAGGAATTTTTCGAACTTTTGGAAGTTTCGGCACTTCGACATCAAATTTTTTGTTAAATCCAAGCAAGAGCTCCAAACTGCATCGAAATGTTCATCAGTTCAAGATAACTTCAAAACCTCTCGGACACTATGAATATTGTCCATGGCTTTTTGCAGCTATAAGAAGGAATTTTGCAGAAAGGCATTCAAAATTTCAACTGGCTCTAAAATTTGCGTAAAAAGTGTAGTGACAAATATAAAGTCAAAAGAGCACAGAAATTTTAAGAAACCTTTAGCTTTAGCACCGGCATCAGTTTTTTTGACCTCGATTTCCTCAAAGAACGATATTAAATCTTCGTAATTCTGCAAATGCGTTTTCAACTAACTTATTCTGCAACACCACCTGGTAAGGCAAAAAGGCCGAAGAGCTACAGGGTGAATGGAGCTACCATCTTGGGCAACTTGCAAAGACTCAAATATTGCTAGTTGGTTGGGGGACCCGCGCACAAAATTGATAATTTCTTTGACATTTGCAAGATAGTCTCTTACCACGGTCTCCTTTTGCATTGCCTCTTGAGCCACAAGGTTCAAAGAATGTGCCAAACAGTGAACATGCATAACTCGGGGCTCAGTTTCTCTGATTTTTGCTTGCCACCCTGAAAAAGTGCCTGTCATATTTGCCGCTCTGTCAGTAGCAATACCTCTGCATGACTTGATATCCAGAGAAAAACGAGTGAGAACATCCATTAAAATTTTCATCAAGACTTCAGCTGTAGTAGATTCAGTTTTATAGAAACCAAAAAATAATTCATTCATTTGAAAATCCTTACCACTGACAAATCGAAAAGAAATTGAAACTGGCTCGTGTTGACATGCATCGCTAGTTTCATCCATAATTAGCGAATAGTATTGGGAGTCTTTTAGAAACTTGATCAAATTTTGTAAGACTTCGTTAGCCATAATAGAACCTAGTTCATTTGTTATGTCGTGTGAAAGCCATCTGTACTTTGTATGTTGAAGCCAAGAGGACAAATCAGAGTTATCTTCAGCAACTAACTCTAACAAAGAATGATAATTAGAATTTTCATCTGTGTTGCTAACCCCTGAACCATGAGGTAACACTGTGAAGATAACATTCTGAAGAAGAGAGCTACTCTTGCAGATTTCATATCTCTCTCATTACCTTTAGACATCAAAGACCTTTATCCATTGCATTTTTCCTAGTACAGCAGGACATATGAAAATCCGATTTTTCATGAGAAGCGAATCTTTGTAAGGCTTTGTTCCAAGAAGAAAACCCAACTTCCACGAATGCTTTTATCACGTCTTCGTCTTGTTTGGTTTGGGTCTTTTCAAGAAAGTGCCTACAAACAACTCGTAGCGTCACGAGCCCGCCAAGCTCCCCCACCAACGTTCCCACCAGTCCCTACTACTACAGTAGTGGTGTGAAGAAGGGTGTAACAGTACAGAATGGGGTAAAACCACTTTTAATCATTGTTCGATATTGGGAAATAACACAAGTTGTGTAAAAGCGAATCAAATTTAACTTTCGGCGTAGGAGCGGGCAGCACGTGTGGCTGAGTCAGCAGCAATTTTTAGCCGTACAAATCGATGAATCGACGAGAAACAGCACTCGCCATGGCCATATCCGGGCACAGAATCTTAATCATTAAAGGACGTCACAAATACGTCACAGAACGACCCCTCATTTTGTGATATCGGAATGTGATCTTAGTGCCGCTGAGACGTATAATTTCGCCAGCGGGGAACATTCTGCAGAGAGGGGAATACCACGTGACCAGGTTTTATATTGGCCGCCCTCTGTACCAGCTCTTTCTGTTTTCAACTGAAATCTGATCCCGGCCGTGTCAGTAGGGTGCGTATTCATGCGTACTGAGCCGCTCATCCCCCATGACGTCACGACAAAATTTTAAACTTTCTAAGTTGACATCCAAAAGAAAATTTCAAAAGAACTACAACTTACCTTGATGACCGGCTCACCATTTCACTGGAACTAGGAGAGGCCTCCTAGTGGAAGAATATCCACATGCTGGATAACCTTTGGGTAATTGGATGAATGAGGTGACCTCAGTTTTAAAACTTCAAAAATTAACAAGTTTATTGAGGCTATCTTTTTTTTTTTTTTTGACAATGAAATTTCATACAAAAGCACAGGCTGTAAGTTATTCCATTAGAATTATGGAAAATGTGTAAATATTTAAACTATGACAGGGTATTCAAAATTTAAAAGGTAAAAGTATTCAATATTCAATATTCAAGAAATATTCCATGAAAATTATACAAAATATATAAAACATTTAAAAACTCTTACAGGCCATACTGAACACTATACAAAATATATAAAACATTTAAAATCTCTGACATACCATACGGAAAACTATGCAAAATATATAAAACATTTAAAAACTCTTACAGGCCATACTGAACACTATACAAAATATATAAAACATTTAAAATCTCTGACATGCCATACTGAAAACTATGCAAAATATATGAAACATTTAAAAACTCTTACAGGCCATACTGAACACTATGCAAAATATATAAAACATTTAAATTCGCTTACATGCCATACTGAAAACCATTAACATGCAGCTTTCAATAATATAACCAACTTTCTAAACCCTTTCACAAGCAATTCTATCGTACAACATCATAAAGCCACAACAATTTAAACAATTATAAAAGTAATAGAATAACAGTCTCCAATAGATTTTTGCAAATAGTTTTAACAGGTTCACAGTTTTAAAAATATATTACACCTTTCAACATATTCATTAAAAATAAATAACTTTTACTAAATAAAGTATATATCAACAATTCATAATAATTTAAATACAGTAATCCCTCGCCAACCGCGGGTTCTCCAACCGCGGAATTCATTTATACGCGGTTTTATAAATGCGCAGTAGTTTCCAACCGCGGGGCTGAAATTCGCTTATACGCGGTTTGTAGCAGCATCCGCTAGGCAGCGCTTCGTGCACACATATCCCTTCAAATCGTATTGAAGTCAGTCAGTCGCGCATTGCTCTTCTGCCATGACGTATTGCGTGTTCTTTAGTTTTTAGTGTGCGTTGTTCTTATTATCTAAGTGTTAATTTACTCTTTTATAAACTATCCTTTCGTCATAATGTGTTCCAAACGTTCGGAAAACATAATTGGCGGTGATAAGCTAGCCAAAAGGGCTAGGAATGTACTTTCGCTGGAGAAAAAGCTCGATGTTTTGAACAGGTTAGGGCGCGACGAGAGCGCTGCATCTGTGGCCAGGTTAATGGCTGTCAATGTGTCAACTATAAGAACAATAATGTAAAATCGTTACAGAGCTATTTCCATTGTGTTCCAAAGATTTCATTACCATTTGCATTGGTACGCAGTTGTTACCGATTTCAAAACGGGGTCTCTTTCTGATCATCGTCAACAAACACAGTAAGAATTTTTCAGTGATACGATACATTTAAATTTTTCTATCAAAATTTAATTTTACGATCTTAAATGGATTCTGTCAGAAAGTATCCGCATTTAAACAATGATTTGCAATTACCACATCATGAGCTCTCTTCCCATGATCTTCGATATCGCATTGATCTGCACCAACCATTGTTTTTCCCTCTTTAAAAATTCTTAAACTAATCGTTCGCCTCATGCAGGCTTCCGCGTATGCTTAATTGAAAACCAGAATGTCTCAGAAAAGTTTTAACCTAGTTTTGCTGCAAAATTTCATATGCACACGTTGTTCTCGCGGTCTTTCTTAATCGCTTTGTCACTAATCCGCCGGCCAGCGTGTGCAGCGGTATATCACTCAATGTGATATACCTCAAAGACTACTGCTAATAGCGGAACACAATAAGTGGCAGTTTGTTGTCAAAAACTATCGCTAAGTGCGCGCAAAGTCCTGGCGCGTCGTTTGTGCGGGTTGATGTTTTACTCAAAACGTTTGGTCTTTTTATGAACACACCTCGTATAATTAAGAGTTGTACAGTATTTTATATTTCTGGCTTTGTTTCAGATTCCCCTAACCTTACTTTTCCCATATAAAGTTAACTTCACCAACCGCGGATTCACTAACCGCGATGTTTTGTAGGAACCTAACCCCCGCGGTTGGCGAGGGAATACTGTATTATAAAAATCACAATGTTTGTTTAGTGTAAAACTCCCAAGTTTTCTTCTTTCTTTTTTTTTTTTTTTTGTATGGACTTTTATTTTTATGAAACAATATCATTATTCATTGAGATGTAATGGTATTATAAATCTATGCCATATTATAAATCTGTGGCAACACAGGAATTACTGTTCTAGCACAAGAGAATGTGTTGTTACAGCAGTAGGTGGACTGAAACTCTTTTCACAAGCAGATTTACACATTCCAATTAAAACAGCCACCAATATAAGTTCCACACAGATTACAAGGAAAATTGTACTCAATATTGCATGCGTATATGGAACACCACACAATTACATGCACACACGGAATAAGAGCATTTAAGTAACTCAGCTGAATTTTGCCCCACTAGGCCAAATGAAGACCTTGGCCAATAACTAACACATTTTCTTAAGTTTTATTTTGTGTTTTTTTTTTGTTTTCTCTTTTTTTTTGTAGGAAAAAAAAGTTCTTTCTCTTTTTGTAGTGTTAAAAAAATTCAGCCAGACCCCCACTCGACCCATAAAGTCCCAGGGCAAAATATAATAAATTTTATTTCTCCATACCTGTTCATAGTGCGTGCATAATCACGCGTGCTGTGTCCCTCAATACTTACACACGTATATCACACAATTTAACATCCCGGTCTTCACATGATCACGGACGCCGGCCCCCAGGGAGCCCCTGGCACACTTTTCCTTTAGCCTGACATGATCAATTAAAAAAAAAACGCCGGCATAAAAAAAACCCACAAAACTTTTCAGCTCTCTACAACTGAGACCAACACGTGGTCGTGAAAAGCTCCTGATGAGAACAGCTGACCGGAACCAACCCATCGAGTCAAAAACGCAACTCTCCACTCAACGAAAAGAAAACCCAAAAGCCAACTACTACTTGAGTCCGAAACAATCTCACTCCACAGCACACAGATTTCCCAAAGGCGCCTACAAATCACGACGAAGTACAGCAAACTCCATCTAGCAGACGGAACGAAAGATACCTTAGTTCGAAGTCACCGTAACGTCTCCTAGATGGGGTAAGATTCGAACTAACAAACAGTCGCCGTGCCGTCTCATAAATAGCGAAGTGAACCTGTCCGCGGCGGACTACCCAAATGCATGAAAATATCGCCCGGAATCCGTATAACCACTACTTGCCGTACACAAAGGTATGGCACACCCCCACAACAAAAGGAGTCCAACGGGTTGGACGACACCGGGACTGCCACCCCTGGAGGAAAAGCGGGGACTGACCAAAAACCAATAAAAAGAAAACCAGGCGGAAGTTGAAAACGAAAGGACACCAGAAGGAAGGACAAGGTGTGTGTGTGTGTGTAGCTGAGTGTGTCTAAGTGTAGAAGATACGGGGAGTGTGAGCGGCCGCGGCCTAAAGCAATAGAAAGAAGAAAGGAAAGGAAAGGAGCTAAAATACCGATAAAACTTGAAAACAATAAAACGCTAAAAAGTAAAACCATAAAACACAATCCCTCCAGCGAAGCCCCCCGAAAACCAAACCCGAGGACCATAACTAATTCCAACAGGGGTAAACGGCATGGCCATTTAATAACAAAGTCCAATCAGCTGATGCACCAACCAGGTCGACCGTGAATTGACATATCAAACCTAGAACCGATACAAGAGACAAGGACGGGTTTATCAGATTACGCAAACGACAACAACAACATTCCACCCTGCAGCCGGCTATCAACAGCTCATAGTCCAACTCACCCAGATAACAATTTACAACAATACAGCTGGTTACAAGTTACTCTGTCAATGTCTAGACTCCGGATACAATGACAAACAACGTATTTTTGCACTTATACACCACACAAACTACCCCTGACAATATCTCGTATCCCCATAAAACAACAAATTTAGTTGGGGTGTCCCGACCCGACACCGGACCAACAATGAAGACCAAGATGAAGTGCCATAAGACAACAAAGACAACCATGACCACACAAGAGCACAAACAAACATATAAACACTAAAGAACACCCCAAAGATACAATCAGAAATCGCCAGGCTGTGCTCAACCCCCCCTAGGGGTCCCGGACCGGCAACCGCACCCAAAGACCAAGATTTACAACACCAATAACATATCATACTTAACATAACATGTCCCACTAAGATATGGAGGTCACTTCATCCATTTCCAATTTTCGTTTCAGAGGTGGCCAGGACTACGTCCAACCACGCTCTGCTACCATTTGTGAGCCGCTCATCCCCCATGACGTCACGACAAAATTTTAAACTTTCTAAGTTGACATCCAAAAGAAAATTTCAAAAGAACTACAACTTACCTTGATGACCGGCTCACCATTTCACTGGAACTAGGAGAGGCCTCCTAGTGGAAGAATATCCACATGCTGGATAACCTTTGGGTAATTGGATGAATGAGGTGACCTCAGTTTTAAAACTTCAAAAATTAACAAGTTTATTGAGGCTATCTTTTTTTTTTTTTTGACAATGAAATTTCATACAAAAGCACAGGCTGTAAGTTATTCCATTAGAATTATGGAAAATGTGTAAATATTTAAACTATGACAGGGTATTCAAAATTTAAAAGGTAAAAGTATTCAATATTCAATATTCAAGAAATATTCCATGAAAATTATACAAAATATATAAAACATTTAAAAACTCTTACAGGCCATACTGAACACTATACAAAATATATAAAACATTTAAAATCTCTGACATGCCATACGGAAAACTATGCAAAATATATAAAACATTTAAAAACTCTTACAGGCCATACTGAACACTATACAAAATATATAAAACATTTAAAATCTCTGACATGCCATACTGAAAATATGCAAAATATATGAAACATTTAAAAACTCTTACAGGCCATACTGAACACTATGCAAAATATATAAAACATTTAAATTCGCTTACATGCCATACTGAAAACCATTAACATGCAGCTTTCAATAATATAACCAACTTTCTAACCCTTTCACAAGCAATTCTATCGTACAACATCATAAAGCCACAACAATTTAAACAATTATAAAAGTAATAGAATAACAGTCTCCAATAGATTTTTGCAAATAGTTTTAACAGGTTCACAGTTTTAAAAATATATTACACCTTTCAACATATTCATTAAAAATAAATAACTTTTACTAAATAAAGTATATATCAACAATTCATAATAATTTAAATATTATAAAAATCACAATGTTTGTTTAGTGTAAAACTCCCAAGTTTTCTTCTTTCTTTTTTTTTTTTTTTGTATGGACTTTTATTTTTATGAAACAATATCATTATTCATTGAGATGTAATGGTATTATAAATCTATGCCATATTATAAATCTGTGGCAACACAGGAATTACTGTTCTAGCACAAGAGAATGTGTTGTTACAGCAGTAGGTGGACTGAAACTCTTTTCACAAGCAGATTTACACATTCCAATTAAAACAGCCACCAATATAAGTTCCACACAGATTACAAGGAAAATTGTACTCAATATTGCATGCGTATATGGAACACCACACAATTACATGCACACACGGAATAAGAGCATTTAAGTAACTCAGCTGAATTTTGCCACACTAGGCCAAATGAAGACCTTGGCCAATAGCTAACACATTTTCTTAAGTTTTATTTTGTGTTTTTTTTTGTTTTCTCTTTTTTTTTTGTAGGAAAAAAAGTTCTTTCTCTTTTTGTAGTGTTAAAAAAATTCAGCCAGACCCCCACTCGACCCATAAAGTCCCAGGGCAAAATATAATAAATTTTATTTCTCCATACCTGTTCATAGTGCGTGCATAATCACGCGTGCTGTGTCCCTCAATACTTACACACGTATATCACACAATTTAACATCCCGGTCTTCACATGATCACGGATGCCGGCCCCCAGGGAGCCCCTGGCACACTTTTCCTTTAGCCTGACATGATCAATTAAAAAAAAAAACGCCGGCATAAAAAAACCCACAAAACTTTTCAGCTCTCTACAACTGAGACCAACACGTGGTCGTGAAAAGCTCCTGATGAGAACAGCTGACCGGAACCAACCCATCGAGTCAAAAACGCAACTCTCCACTCAACGAAAAGAAAACCCAAAAGCCAACTACTACTTGAGTCCGAAACAATCTCACTCCACAGCACACAGATTTCCCAAAGGCGCCTACAAATCACGACGAAGTACAGCAAACTCCATCTAGCAGACGGAACGAAAGATACCTTAGTTCGAAGTCACCGTAACGTCTCCTAGATGGGGTAAGATTCGAACTAACAAACAGTCGCCGTGCCGTCTCATAAATAGCGAAGTGAACCTGTCCGCGGCGGACTACCCAAATGCATGAAAATATCACCCGGAATCCGTATAACCACTACTTGCCGTACACCAAGGTACGGCACAGTACGAGCGCACGTGTGGGCCGCTGTTCACAACAAAAAATCACGTAACGAAAATTCCTTCTCGCCAGGTACGAGATGACAAAACTCCTCGAGATGTTACCAGCCAATCACGGGGCAAGTTGGCACGCACAGAGGGACGCCTGGCCATCTTGAAAACAGCAGTCGGCGTCTAACTTCGGAACCGCGCAGATACGTTAATGCGCGGTTCGCCTAAAATCTGTACTCAACAATGTAAACCGACCGGCCAACCATTAAATCATGTGAATTAATTTAATACAACGGGAAATCATGTCATAGTGATAAATCAGACATAATCTACAAGTGCTAACAGTTTAAACTTATTTTCGGAGTGTGCTAGGGAAATCAATCGGGAATTAACAGTGGTGGTGTAACCACGTGGATACGACGACAAAAGGCTGAGTACATAATATAAGCAATTGACCAGATATCAAAAACATTTCAATTTCAAATGAATTAAATACATAAACCAATTATAATAAGAGCTCTAAATCCGGGGGTTAAAAGATATAAAGAATAAATGAGTAAAGTGCTGGGTTGCCTTATTCTATAGATGTAATATTTGTTAAGATATAATTTAAGAAATTCAACTCATTAATTCTTGTCTTATGTTTGGAAAGTTAAATGTAGAAACAAAAATTATGTAAAGCAATTGTTCATAAACAACTTCTGGAAAATGTATCAGAAATAAGACGACAAATTTGTATATAAAACAAAAAAGAACGAGAAAAGGTTGAAGTTAATGGTAATAAAACAAAGTTGTTTAGAATATGGCAAATGAGAGTTGATGTTTATTACGTAACGAAACCCAATAACCACTCTTACAGGTTACGAGTTCGCATAAAAGGACCTTGGATCCCTCGTACAGGTAGGCATTTTGATATTTGTAAATAATTCATAGTAATATAAATAAAGTTATTTGTAAATAATCAGTAAATTAACAACCTGAGCACCCCCGGAGTCGGCGCCCTTGTTGACAATATTGCTATGACCAGTGAGATGATTCAAAAAGTCGTCCTGAATCAGATTGTACATTTTTACCATTTAAAAACAGTCTTCTTCTTGTCCTGCCACAAGCATTATACTTTTTGGTCTGTTGCAACTTATTGGTTGGCTTGTCCTTTTTTCAATCTGCCAATATTTCTTGTCCCTGTGGGTTTATAAATAGGTTTGTTTTGGGAAATATTTGTCTTTAATTCTTGACACTTAATCACTCCACCTTTCTCTATATCCTTTGATTTTTACTTCCATGTTCCTTAAGGAAATGGAAGTATGGTGATGGAAAAAAAAATCGTGTTCGAGATTATTGCAGATTCTGATTGTACTACACTCAAAACATGAAAAAAAGTCGTTTTTTGAAAAGTGTCTGTGTGTCTGTCTGTGTGTGTCTGTAGATTTTTTTTCTATGGCAAACGATAACAGCCGCAAATTCAAACAGAATCAAATAATTTTTTGCATACAGCCCTGATTTGTAGAGTGCTCGCGACCTATTGTTTTTGGTGAAGATCGGTTGAGGGAAAGGGGTAGTTTACCAGCAACGGTTTTTTTTTATCAAGGGTAATTTTGTTTGTTTGGCAAACGATAACAGCCGCAAATTCAAACAGAATCAAATAATGTTTCGCATACAGCCCTGATTTGTAGAGTTCTCACGATCTGTTGATTTTGGTAAAGCTCAGTTAAGGGAAAGGGGTAGTTTACCTGCACCGTTTTATGTTTTAACAAGGGTATTTTCTATGGCAAACGATAACAGCCGCAAATTCAAACATAATCAAATAATGTTTTGCATACTGCCCTGAGTTGTAGAGTTCTCAAGACCTTTTGTTTTTGGTGAAGATCGGTTAAGGGAAAGGGGTAGTTTACCTGCAACGTTTTATGTTTTAAAAGGGTATTTTCTATGGCAAACGATAAGAGCCGCAAATTCAACAGAATCAAATACGTTTTTGCATACAGCCCTGATTTCTTGAGTACTAAAGGCCTATTGTTTTTGGTGAAGATCGTTTAAGGGAAAGGGGTAGTTTACCTGCCACGTTTTTTGTTTTATGAAGGGTATTTAGTATGGCAAACGATAACAGCCGCAAATTCACACAAAATCATATAATATTTTGCATACAACCCTAAATTGTAGAGTTCTCAAGACCTGTCGTTTTTGGTGAAGATCGGTTAAGGGAAAGGGGTAGTTTACCTGCAACGGTTTTTTATCAAGGGTAATTTTTTTTTCTATGGTAAACGATAACAGCCGCAAATTCAAACAGAATCAAATGATGTTTTGCATACAGCCCTGTATTGTAGAGTTCTCAATACCTATTGGTGTTGGTGAAGATCGGTTAAGGGAAAGGGGTAGTTTACCTGCAACGTTTTATGTTTTAAAAGAGTATTTTCTATGGCAAACGATAAGAGCCGCAAATTCAAACAGAATCAAATACGTTTTTGCATACAGCCCTGTTTTGTTGAGTACTAAAGACCTATTGTTTTTGGTGAAGATCGGTTATGGAAAAGGGGTAGTTTACCAGACACGTTTTTTGTTTTATCAAGGGTATTTTATATGGCAAACGATAACAGCCGCAAATTCAAACAGAATCATACAATAGTTTGCATGCAGCCCTGAAATGTAAAGTTCTCAAGACCTGTTGGTTTTGGTGAAGATCGGTTAAGGGAATAGGGTTGTTTACCAGCAACATTTTATGTTTTATCAAGGGTAGTTTTTTTTTTGACAAACGATAACTGCCGTACATTAAAACAGAATCAACTACTTTTCTGCATACCTTTTTGAATTATACAGAACTCAAGGTCTGTTGATTTTGTTGAAGATCGGTTAAGGGAAAGGGGTAGTTTACCTGCAACGTTTTATGTTTTAACAAGGGTATTTTTTGTATGACGAACGATAACAGCCGCAAATTCAAACAGAATCAAATGATGTTTTGCATACAGCCCCTGTATTGTAGAGTTCTCAATACCTATTGGTG
The DNA here is from genome assembly GCA_034769895.1 of Magicicada septendecula. Taxonomy (NCBI): domain Eukaryota; kingdom Metazoa; phylum Arthropoda; class Insecta; order Hemiptera; family Cicadidae; genus Magicicada; species Magicicada septendecula. Next base: position 220,446,605 of record CM068375.1, on the reverse strand, counting down.
TTGGTGAAGATCGGTTAAGGGAAAGGGGTAGTTTACCAGCAACATTTTATGTTTTAACAAGGGTAATTTTTTATATGACGAACGATAACTGCCGTAAATTCAAACAGAATCAACTAGGTTTTTGCATACCTTTTTGAACTAAAGAGAACTCAAGGTCTGTTGATTTTGTTGAAGATCGGTTAAGGGAAGGGGTAGTTTATCAGCAACGTTTTATGTTTTAAAAAGGGTAATTTTTTTTTATGACGAACGATAACTGCCGAAAATTCAATGAGAATCAAATAATGTTTTGCACCCTTTCCTGAGTTGCAGAGGGCTCAAGGTCTATTGATTTTGGTGAAGATCAGTTTAGGGAAAGGGGTAGTTTACCTGCAACATTTTATGTTGTAACAAGAGAAATGTTTCCATGATGAACGATAACTGCCGCACATTCAAACAGAATCAAATATTTTTTTGCATGCTTCCCTGAATTTTAGAGGACGGAAGGTCTGTTGATTTTGGAGAAGATCGGTTAAGAGAAAGGGGTAGTTTACCTGAAACATTTTATGATTTAACAAGAGTAAAGTACTTAATGTTTATAAATAAAGTATCCTGATAAGAAGCTCATAGTAATCCACTGTAGAAACGTAGATGAAATATCTATAAATGAAGAGGTTAGGTGAACGGGGTGGGGGTAATTTTCTATTATTAAAAATTATAGTTGATGGTGGAGGGGAGAATTTTTTATATGTGTACTACGTTATTGGCAACAAAGAAGTAGTTTTTTGTTAAAATTGCTTCCCGGGCTCTTTAGCCGTAGTCCAATGTTTTCTGCAAAACCAGACTTTTCGGCAGTGCCATCGACTGCCATCATCGGTGAAAATCGAGTGCAAAAACGTGAGGTGGTATACGTTAGTGACCACAGTACTGTGGTTAATGCTGAAGCAATAAGTAGAAAGACGTAGTTTCTATAGAAATATTTCATTTCGAATATGATTTTAAATATAAATCTTAGAACATGGAAGTCATGTATGGTTCTCCATACCGATATTTACTTCCATGTTCCTTAAGGAAATGGAAGTATGGTGATGGCAAAAAAAATCGTGTTCGAGATTATTGCAGATTCTGATTGTACTACACTCAAAACATGAAAAAAAGTCGTTTTTCGAAAAGTGTGGGTAGTTTACCAGCAACGTTTTATGTTTTAACAAGGGTATTTTATATGGCAAACGATAACAGCCGCAAATTCAAACAGAATCAAATGATTATTTGCATACAGCCCTAAATTGTGGAGTTCTCAAGACCTATTGATTTTGGTGAAGATAGGTTAAGAGAAAGGGGTAGTTTACCAGCTACGTTTTATGTTTTAAAAGGGTATTTTCTATGGCAAACGATAAGAGCCGCAAATTCAAACAGAATCAAATAATGTTTTGCATACGGCCCTGATCTGTAGAGTACTCAAGACCTATTGTTTTAGGTGAAGATCGGTTAAGGGTAAGGGGTTTACCTGCAACGTTTTATGTTTTAAAAGGGCATTTTTTATGGCAAACGATAAGAGTCGCAAATTCAAACAGAATTAAATAATTTTTTGCATGTAGCCCTGATTTGTAGAGTACTCATGACCTATTGATTTTGGTGAAGATCGGTTAAGGGAAAGGGGTAGTTTACCAGCAACGGTTTTTTTGTAAACAAGTGTAATTTTTTTCTATGGCAAACGATAACAGCCTCAAATTCAAACAGAATCAACTACTCTTTTGCACACAGCCCTGAATTATAGAGTTCTCAAGACCTGTTGGTTTTGGTGAAGATCGGTTAAGAGGAAGGGGTAGTTTACCAGGAACTTTTTTTTTTTTAATCAAGGGTAATTATTTTCTATGGCAAACGATAACAGCCGCAAATTAAAACAAAATCAAATAATTTTTTGCATGCTGTCCTGATTTGTAGAGTGCTCAAGACCTATTGTTTTTGGTGAAGATCGGTTAAGGGGAAGGGGTAGTTTACCTGCAACGTTTTATGTTTGAAAGGGAATTTTCTATGGCAAACGATAAGAGCCGCAAATTCAAACAGAATCAAATACGTTTTTGCACACAGGCCTGATTTGTAGAGTTCTCAAGACCTATTGTTTTTGGTGAAGATCGGTTAAGGGGAAGGGGTAGTTTACCTGCAACGTTTTATGTTTGAAAGGGAATTTTCTATGGCAAACGATAACAGCCGCAAATTCAAACATAATCAAATAATGTTTTGCATACAGCCCTGATTTGTAGAGTACTCAAGACCTATTGTTTTTGGTGAAGATCGGTTAAGGGAAAGGGGTAGTTTACCTGCAACGGTTTTATGTTTTAACAAGGGTAATTTTTTATATGACGAACGATAACTGCCATAGATTCAAACAGAATCAACTACGTTTTTGCATACTTTTTTGAACTAAAGAGAAATCAATGTTTGTTGATTTTGTTGAAGATCGGTTAAGGGAAAGGGGTAGTTTATCACCAAAGTTTTATGTTTTAAAAAGGGTAATTTTTTTTTATGAAGAACAATAACTACCGAAAATTCAAAGAGAATCTAATAATTTTTTGCACACTTTCCTGTGTTGTAGAGTACTCAAGGACTGTTGATTTTGGTGAAGATCGGTTAAGGGAAAGGGGTAGTTTACCTGCTACATTTTATGTAGAATCAAGATAAATGTTTACATGACGAACGATAACTGCCGCACATTCAAACAGAATCAAATATTTTTTTGCATGCATCCCTGAATTGTAGAGGACTTAAGGCCTATTGATTTTGGTGAAGATCGTTGTAGATAAAGGGGTATTTTACCTGCAACGTTGTATGTTTTAACAAGAGTAAAATACATAATTTTTGAGAAACAAAGTATCTTGATAAGAAGCTCATAATAATCCATTGCAGAAACATAGATGTAATATCTATAAATGAAGAGGCTAGTTGAACGGGGTGGGGGTAATTTTCTATTAATGAAAATTATAGTTGAAGAGGGAGGGGTGAAAATTTTATATGTGTACTACGTTATCGGCAACAAAGAAGTAGTTTTTGTTAAAATTCCTTCCCGGCCTGTTTAGCCGTAGTCCAATGTTTTCTGCAAAACCAGACGTTTCGGCAGTGCCATCGACTTCTATCATCAGTGAAAATCGAGTGCAAAAAAGTGAGGTGGTATACGTTAGTGACCAAAGTACTGTGGTTAAGGCTGAAGCAATTGAAAGAAGTAGTTTCTATGGAAATATATCATTTCGAATATGCTTTTAAATATAAATCTTAGAACATGGAAGTCATGTATGGTTCTCCATACCGATATTTGTTGTTTTAATTTGTAAATTCCAAGGCTCTCCCTTATCACCTTGTTTTGAAACACCAGAACTTACCGACTACTATGAGTTCTAGTATTTAGTATCCAGATTTTGCTTCCATACAGGGTACAGTACACAACCACAACTTTTTGGAACCTTAACATTGTGTTCTTTCTTACATTTGTTTCATTTTATTATCAGAGCAGGTTCTTCCCTTTCGGAAACACATTTTTGTTCTTTTTGTAATGTACAATCAGTGACATTCCTAAATCTGTGTAGTATTATCTCAGCATATATCTTGTATGCAGTGTTGAGAAGATTTATTCACTACAGGCTATTCTTGCTCCTTTTTTGAAGATAAGAACTCTTAATACTGTCTTACATCTTCCATTCAGTTGACATTATAACCAACACTGATTCAATAAGTCTGGGAACCAGAGTTTAACTTCTTCCAGAAGGTGTTTATAGGCTTCTATATTCTGTTCATGGAGCTTTATGGTCCCATTATTAGAACCATTTTTTGATCTCTCACTACATTTAGGTACTTCTTTATCTTCCCCAAAAGCTGAGAGGTACAGTATTTTGACATTGAGGCGGAGATCCATTGTGCAGTATAGAAGATGCTACATGATCGTGAAGATCAGATTTTCTGTGAGTATTCAACATTTAAAAGTAGCAATGTGAGTTGTGTATCAGATCACAAGGACACAAAATTTGCACCTAGTACTCAGGGGAGATACATTTTACAAAATTGAAATCTGGATTATGTGGATTTTGTTTTTTGTGTGTATTTGGCATGACATAACCTTATATTGATTATTTATATAACTCCATTTTTTGCTATTTGTTGTATGCTGAAGAATCAGACTCTTGTATTGTAAAAACCATGTTTAGAAATAATACAATATTGTACACTGTTATTATTAATTCTTTTGAGTAAGAAAAATGAAACACTTGTATGTATATTTTCTTTTTTAGTCGATCGCATTCGATACTAACAATAAAAGTGTATATAAAAGAGAACGCTATGGAAGAAATGGGCATTTTTGATGGAACATTAACAGTTGGAAGTCTGAATTTGGTGGACCTAGCTGATAGCAGCCCAATTAGTAAAGCATGTGGAGTTGACAAGTTCATGAGACAGGCTGCTACAAGTAACCAGTCTTTATTGCAGTTGGGTCGTGTCATCACAGCACTAGCTGAAAAAGCTCAGCACATTCCATATAGGTAGTGTGAGTGTGTAATATTAGAACTTAAAAATAATTAAAATTTTTAACACTAAACAATAACATTTAATTGGGTTAATTATATTATTATTTGACTTCACATCAGTAATAGCCCGTGTTCTAAGGATCTGATCCACATTTGCTGACTCCTATTTCCTCCAGAATATATTATCGCCGCTTAGATAACACAAATCTCTTTCATAATTTGAAAGTAGTACTTCTGGCAATACGTTACCCCTCCATTGCTTTTTGAACATATAGTATCAGGTTTTAAACAGAATTATCACTGTTGCACAGCAGTACAGATCGGATTTCCAATCTGATGATGAGCTGTGAAGCTTGAAAGCGCTAATCGGAATAATTTTTCTATAGTGGTGTGCAACAGTGATAATTCTGTTTGTTATTATAACCACTAACACAACTTTCTTAATTAAATATCAAGTTTTAATTAATGTGCAAAACAACTTTTTGCCATTCAGTGATCTACTACTACTAGCATTGTTCAATCACTTTACAAGTAATAGTAGAACTAACTTTTGTAGTAATAATAATCTCCTTGTGTGTGTGTGTGTTGTAATCATACAAAAGAAGAGCGCCCCCTAAAACAATACCAAAAAACGTACATAACCACAGCCGCCACTACACTTTGACAGGTGGGATGTGGAAACCGAACACTGTCCCCCGCCGAAATACTAAAATACTCACTGAAGCCCTTACAGAACAATACAGGGTCCAGATCTGTTTAAGCATTTTTATGAGCGCAGTTTAGGGCGGGGTGAGGTGACAAATAAAAAAACTTAAAACATAGACATGTTACCAGAAAAAATTATATAATTATTTAATTGAACATTGTTTTTTACTAATTTGAGAATTCGAATTAATTTGCCAGTCAATTTGAATTTGACGTTCCTAACTTAACAACTCAAATGAATAAAACAATTTATACTCTGAATTCTCTTAATTTTTGAATCATCATTAAAACTATACTCTTATTTTAGCTTAACAAGTTTGACCAAATTAAAATTAAATTATAATCCCAAAACCAGATATTACAATCCTTTGATATTATTTTTTTCTTTTATGAGCATGTTAATCAAATAAAATTCTTTTTATCTGGTGTTACAGCCTTTGGTGGGGTTTAGCCTCCATGCTTCCCTGTTCTCCATCCTTTCTCTCCACCCTCTGATTCCCATGCTAGCAAGATCTTCTATTACATCATCCAACCATCTCATCGTTGATCTGCCTTTACGTCTAGTAGTATATAATCTTCCCTTTGTATCTTTTAGCATTCTTTCCTCAGTCATTCTTGCCACATGTCCCAGCCAACGCAACCTCTTAGATTTGATAAATTTCACTGTCTTTTCCATGCAGTTCATTGTTATTGCATAGTCTCCAACTGTCTTCTTCTTTTATTGGGCCATAAATTTTGCACAATATTTTGCGCTGAAATGATTTTAAAGCAGTTTTGTCATTCTCTGTCAAAGTCTACGCCTCAGATCCATAACTGGTCGCACAAATAACTGAGAATAATATACCGGTACTTTAAGTTTTGTACCTCTTGTAACAAGATTGTTTTTAAAGATCTTAATATTTGCAAAGTAGGCTCTATTCCTGCTTGTATCCTTTCTCGTATACTCATGCTAATGTTATAATCATTCGATACGTAGGCATCTAGATAACTAAAGCAGGATACTCCTTTGTGAAACTCTTCCCATTCACGTTGAAATCTCTAGGAGCCCTTTTGGTCTCTGAGTTGGACATTACCATGTATTTTGTCTGTTTTCATTTACCACAAGATAAATTTTCATTGCTTCTGCTTCCATTAATGGATACGTGTCTCTGAGGCTAGCAACGTTTCTTGCTACTGTTGCAATGTCATGTGCATATGCACATATTTGAGAAGATTTTATCAATTTGATGCTGAACAGAACCACAGAGACCATCTCCTTGCTTCACACCATTGTTAAAGTTAAAATTTGCACTCATTGTTTATATATCTTTACCTTTGTTTTTGTGTCCTTCATTGTCATTTTAATTAATTGGATTAGTTTGGTGCTAATACCAACTTCCTTCAGGTACTTTAAATTATTCTTCCCAATTTATACTATCGAAGGCCTGCTTAAAATCAATAAAATAAAATAAAACCTTCAAATTAAACAAATAGATATCATAGATACTAATAGATAATTCAACATACTTATAATACATACAAGTTGCTTTTTGTACAGAACATTGTTGTTGTATCTTTCACAGTTATAACAGTTACGGTTATTTTAGTTCACATCAGTTGGGCGTCCAAAATGCACATCTGTTCAGATGTTCACTGTTGACAGTTTTCACCTTGGGGTTACATTGATGGTTACTTATTTCTAAACAACTGACTGTGACAATTGTCCAAACATAACAGTGCCCATAAAATTGTTGTTTCCCTTAATTCACACATTGTTTCTACAATATTATTTTTCTTTAGAGCCGTCATATTTTTTGCCACAGTTTTTAGACTTAAATACCTACTCCTATTAACAATGATAATCAATGATGAAAGGTTTCGAGAATGTTAGGTCAGTGCATGAACACAATGTTTAAAACATTTGTGTCAACATTTTGATAATTTTTATTGTCTTCAGAACCTGTGTACAGAAATAAAGAGTAAATAATAAACACATAATTATTTCTTTGCAAAATTAGAAATAATTACTATTACGTATTATTATTTTATTGAAATATGCAAACGTAGATTCATATAAATAAGCAGTCTTTAAAAAAATTCATATAAATATGTGTTTTAATTACTTCTATATTGCCTATACACAGGACCTGATTATGACAACAAAAATTGTTGAAACATCAACTCAAATGTTTTAAAAATTATGTCTATTCATTGATCGAAATTCACAAAACCATTTGTCATTTATTGATTCACAGTTTCTACAAAACTAACGATTCATGATAATGAAGTTATTGTCTTTTATTGTTTTACATGGCATGTGAGTGTTTTACATGGCATGGTTAGTTTTACACTAATTTAAAATTCAAATTAGTGTTTACCCACATCTGAAACTGGGTTACAATGTAATTTATGTTGTCTCATTTACCTTGGGTGATTTGGTGTACACATGAGCAGTAAGAAGTATGAATGGGTTGCCAAAATTATTAAGTTTAACCAGTTGTATACCAGTTGTATAGAATGTAGTATTACTTTAAAATGTTTTTTGTTATTCGTATTTTTGAATAACTCCATTTAATGGGATTCTGTAATAACAAAACATACACAATGTGTAAACAGTGTACTCTATTGAATGTAAATAAACTTCCCACCATGTAAATTATGCTTGAACATCAATTGTAAATTAAAATTAATCGATAAAGTAATCAGTTAATATCATTAATTAAACAAATATAAGATATTATTAGTACATTAATTAACACGAAACGTAATTAATCATCTGTTCCCATTACTTGGTTTATGTGTTTCTTTCTTCCTTTCCTGCATATTAATATTACATATGTTATATTAAAATAATGACATTAACTCGTTATGACTACAATATAGTGAATTAGTTCCTGAAGTTATACTAGTACATATGGAAGTTGTAATATTATATTCACTTACAAATACAAATAAATAAATGAAATTATTTATTTTTCCACTTACCTTTTAAACTGTTCTCTCAGCCCAGGGTTGCGTCACACGAACATTGGAATGCAAGCATGATTTAAGGTTGTTTCAATAACTGACGTAACTCGCATTTTGTGAAGAGATTAAAAACATTTTTAATATATAATTATTTCTTGCTCTTATCTCAAACAATTATTTCTCCAAAATTTAAAAATAAAAAAATATATGCATAAGACTTTTTCTGAGATTTACGAGATGATTAAGTTACCTTTACAATTACAATATTATACTGAAACATCTTACCTTAATTATAACAGACAGCCCAGTCTGCTCTCACTCATCATTCACACTATATTACAACAAACCCAAACCCCTTTTATTGATTTTACTGTTGATTACTTTACATAAGACCCTCGCCGACATCGTGGTGTTTTCCGACCTCGGGATTCCGCACTTACTAGTTCATTATGTGGATCGGAAATAATTTGTTAATTCATTCTTCTGCGATACGGGTCTCACTACTACCCCTTTTGAAAAACTGTTACTGTTTCTGCATTTTTGGGAAAACTGCTCGCACTTTTACAGTATATTGAATTTTATAGATGAGCCCCGTTGGGCGTCTACCTGGCCAGGTATACGTCGGTGCGAGAACTGGGAAGAGCGTTCACCAGAACTCTTACACTTTTTTTTCAATCGACAAGGCGGAAAGCAATGCCTTGTGTACCCAAAGTCCTTGTTGCTGTTCAGCCAACACATGAGTTTTTTGTGTTTTAGACGTTGACGATATTTAGTGTTCACCGGTCAACGTCACAAATGTGGGCAGGACTTAAACTTATATCCGCCAGCTCGGACCACGTGCGAACAAAACCTTCGTCTCCAAGCCATATTGTTTTTGCTTCTTGGCGTGGGTCTGCGCTCCGCCGATGTTAGTGCCTTTGGGCGCAGGTGTCACACAGCATCAAAGTTCCAGGAATTGTATCACCATCAACGACACGACATTCCTTTGCATTGTTTCACCTCACGAGTCCTTTGTTCTAACTATGCTTTATATTGCCATGGGACGGACCACACAGATGGAAATGAATTGTTAATAGTTTAATAAAATAAAACCCAAATTGTTAATAAAATAAAAACCCCCTTTTTTGCCCCGTTACAATACCCCCCCAATGAGAGGTCTTCTGTCGAAACAAGAAATCTCATTGTTAAACCCCTAAGAGGATCGGTGAGGATATGGTGCCAACAAACCCCCATTAGTTCTTGTACATCATGGGTAAACTACCCCCCTGGCTCGGCGACTATGGCCACATCTGAACGAGATCACTGGACTTCTCTATACGAGATCCCAACACCATAAAATCGAACAGACACGCACCACAGCGCACCTAACCTTCTATCACGCCACCCCAAAATCCAAACCCCTGGTCTTATACCACGCCAGATCCTCAACCGATATGTTCCCCCTTACCATGCACACTGGGCTGCCTTTAGCAGTTACTGGGCTTGTACACACACTTATTACTACATCCTAGCAAAATGTTATTATTACATTCAAAAAATTTATTTAAGTTGAAATCAAACTGCTCTATCTCCATTACTTTCTTCAAAATCGAAAAAATAAAATCTTTTATCTGAATTGATTTATTCTCTTCTTTATTATTAATAATTAGAAAAACAAATAAATTGAACATTTAATTAAAACATGAACTCCCTTATCTTAACATTAGATTATACATAAATACTAAACAATATAATTCAATAAAACCCTAGTAATACACACAAACAATAATACAATCAAAATTCAAAACATCAATTAAATGGCAGGCACAAAAATAAATTTTTTTTTTTCAAAAAAATTTTAAATTTATTAAAATATACTTTTCTCAATATTCAAAAAAAATTTTTAAATTATTTAAATCAATTAAATAGCAAAATTGGCATTACTTCATTGCCAAAACGGGTCTAGTATATACCATCACCCATCAGCTGATCAAACTGGGTCAAGTCCACAACCTTGACCTACACAGGTTATACATAGGCTACATCAGAAAATACATTAAACATCTTTTAAAATTTTTACCTTCAAACATAATAAAACATAATAAAATAAGACATTTAAAATTACCATAGTATTATTACAATTAACAATAAAATTGACATTTAAATTACTCCAAATTACACATTTTACAACTTTACTTTATTCTCAAATTCTATTAAAGTTTGTCACTTGTTTCAATTAAAATTCTATATTTTTACTATGACTCTTTCTTTAATATTCTCATTCTCCATTAGTTTGGGTGATTTAATTATTCATAATAACTTGATTGTATCAACTTGGCATTTATATATTTATCATCTTCCCCCTCTGACTTTAATATTACTAACAACTCTAACTAACATGACACCCACCTCTATCAAAAACATCTATCAAACAATCTCTAAACCCACTTAATACTCAACTCAATTCGCATCATTCTACTCATATATAAAAAAATATACTCTACCCCTTTGCACTCAGGATGTGTGTTCCCTCCCAAAAGCTCATTCCCTTATTTGGTCCCTGGATCCTACCTAGGCGCCCCTTTCCGGCGCTAAACGGTCCCTTCCCGTCCCAACCCTTTTGTTGCGGACTCCTACCACACCACCCCCTCTTACAAAATTCCCATCAACTAATTACCATTCTCATTACATCACTTCAACTACAACAAAATATCTCCATTTACTTATTACCTCAATATATCAATCAATACTCTACATATTGTTACGACGGTCTACTCGATCGTCGTAGGTACAGTGGAAACAAAATAAGTACAAGACACCAATTAAGTCACTAATCACACCTTTAATTGTTATAGTAAAACAGTTCGTAATTAACAACACAGTGTCTACAACAAATCAAATGAAATTGTTCATACGCAATAAAATGTCCACTAATATTAAAACTCAACTGTATTACAATTATACCGTCCGAATATAAAACGCAACACTTCACTAATAACTACTTGAACATACACCGTAATAACCCGAACCGCTCTGTAAATATATCGCACTAATACTCTCGAACTGCACAGTCAAAAATCTCGCATTGAACTGAAAACTAAAGCCGCGACGCGATGTATTTATAGTTACGCTCACACACCAGAAGCTTCCAAACTGCGTCTTATCTCTCGCGAACTACGTAAATTGCTACGGCCTTGACACAGTCCGAGCGCCCGAGCAGAGCCTGGCACAGTCGAGAAAATTCTCGCAAAATGCGTTTAGTAGCACGTACACCACACGCTTACGTCGAGATCTTTCTGGCGCATTCGATAAACGCGTAGATTGTTCTGTGCTGTCGTAGCACTGCCCCCTCCTTAAGCCTGTTCGTCCCGAACTGGCAAAGCGTCTCTAAATTTGTATTTAGCCAGGTGATCTAGGTGGACGACCTTGAACTTTCGCTGTCCTTCCTGTTGAATCCGATAAACAACATCGTTAATCCTTTTTTTTACAGTGTAGGGTCCTTCCCAGTTAGACTGAAGCTTAGGTGAGCGACCACGACGGCGCTTTGGGTTGAACAACCAGACCTGATCTCCTTCTTGGAAACCCACACTATTGCTGCGAATGTCATACCGAGTTTTCATTTTATCACTGGCAATCTTGAGCCGTCCTCTTACCAAGCGATTCATTTCTCGCAGTTGGTTTTCTAATTGCTAGGAATAGTTCTTTGGCTCTTGGGACTGAGTCTCAGGTGATCCAAACATCAAGTCCCCAGGAAGACGAATCTCCCGCCCAAACACCAATTTTGCTGGAGTCATGCCGGTTGTGTCATGTACTGATGACCTATACGCCATAAGGAATAGTGGTATACGTTGGTCCCAGTCTGTTTGGTTCTCGTCAACAACTTTCGAAAGATGCTGCTCAAGTGTCCTGTTGAATCTCTCAACCATCCCGTCCGACTGAGGATGCAGAGGCGTTGTCCTGGTCTTTCGAATTCCCAGTAGACGGCATAATTCTTTAAACACTCCTGATTCGAAATTTCTCCCTTGATCCATATGGATTTCCATAGGGGCTCCATAACGGCAACAGAAGTTGTGAACTAACTGCTTTGCCACAGTGGTAACCTCCTGATTTGGAATTGCGTATGCTTCCACCCACTTAGTAAAGTAGTCACCTACAACCATGATGTACCGGTTTCCATCGTCAGTAACTGGGAATGGTCCAGCAATGTCTATGGCAATTCTCTCGAAAGGTTGTCCAACGTTATACTGTCTCATTTTTCCCCTGCTTCTGGTTTGTGGGCCCTTGCTTGCAGCACATATTTCACACGTCCGAACCCATTCCTCTACGTCGTGGCGAAGATGAAGCCAATAGAATCGCTTCCGTATTTTGTCAAGGGTTTTGTTAACGCCAAGATGGCCTCCAGATGTTCCATCATGCATCTCCTTCAAAACAGACTGCACTTTACTTCGGGGAACTATCAACTGCATGACCACGTCTCGTCCATCTGCACTTTCCCAAGCCCTTTTCAGCAATCCGTTTTCTAAGGTGAGAGATTCCCATTGTGCCCAGTAGCCCTTCAGCACTTCGGAACCATGGCAGATATCTTGCCAATCCGGGCGGCGACCTTCCTCTTTTGCTGTCAAGATCGGTCCAATGTCTTCATCAGTAATCTGTTCTTGTCGACAGTCTTGTGTTGTCCAGCCATCAGCCAGGAAATCTACAGTGATGGCTTGAACATGTTTGCTTGAGTTTTGTTCTTCCTTTCTGTGGCAATGTCGGCAGTCTTCCGGGCACGGTCTTCGTGATAAGCCATCTGCATTACCGTGCAGGCGCCCCCGCCAATGTTGTACCTTGAAGTTGTACTCTTGCAGACGTTCGAGCCACCTTGCCAACTGTCCTTCCGGATTTTTAAATCTCAAGAGCCATGCAAGTGCAGCATGGTCGGTACGTAGTGAAAACTCTCTCCCATAGAGGTATTTATGGAAGTGCTCCAAAGCTCTGACAATTGCCAACAACTCTCTTCTTGTAACACAATAATTTCTCTCTGGTTTAGAAAGCGTCTTGCTGTAATACGCTATTACTCGTTCTTCACCGTTCTGCACTTGAGACAAAACTGCTCCTAGACCAGTATTGCTTGCGTCTGTGTCTACGATGTACTTCCCTTCGGAAGCTGCAAAAGCGAGAATTGGCTGCGAACATAATGCAATCTTCAACGTTCTAAATGCTTGTTCACACTCTCTCGACCATTGGAAGTTTCGTTTATTTTCCGTTAGCTCATGTAGTGGTTTAGCAATAGTAGCGAAGCCTTTCACAAAACGTCGGTAATATGAGCATAACCCCAGGAAACTCCGAACTTCGTGTTTATTCTTCGGAACTGGCCAGTCTCTTACGGTGTCTACTTTATTAGGATCCATGCTAACGCCCGCTGCCGAAACCAGATGGCCCAAATACTGTACTTCCTTCTGGAATAGAGAACCCTTCTTCGGGCTCAGCTTCAGTTGTGCACCGTGAATTCTAGTTAGAACTTCCTTAAGGTTTTCCAAGTGATCTTCGAAAGTCTTCCCGATCACTATGACATCGTCTAAGTAAACAAGGCAAGTTTTCCACGTCAGGCCTCGGAGTATCAGGTCCATCAATCTCTCAAATGTTGCCAGTGCATTACAGAGTCCAAATGGCATGACGTTAAATTGGAATAAGCCACTTGGGGTCGAGAAAGCGGTCTTTTCCTTGTCTTCTTGATGAAGACCCACTTGCCAATATCCACTCTTCAGGTCCAATGTGGAAAACCACTGTGCTCCGGACAACGTGTCGAGTGTATCGTCAACGCGAGGTAATGGATAGCAGTCTTTCTTTGTAACGTCATTTAACCTCTGGTAGTCTACGCAGAAACGCAATCCACCATCCTTCTTCGCTACCAGCACTACAGGGGAAGACCAAGCACTTGACGAAGGTTCAATTACTCCCTCTGTCAACATGTCCTGTACTAACCGAGACATCTCCTCTTGTTTAGATAATGGAGGCCTTCGAGGAGGTTGGCGTATCGGTGTTGTGTCCCCGGTATTGATGCGATGTTGCACAAGAGAGGTTCTTCCCAGTGACTGTCTCCGAACTGCAAAACAATCTTTGAATTCGTGTAAAAACTGTCCGAGTTCTTTTACCTCACCACTTGAGAGGTCGTTAGAAGATCTGTTCAATAATTCTTGCAGTTCCTCTGGTAATAGAAGTATCCGACGAACTGGGTCTTCGTTGCGTTATTCCGGCTACCCAGGCCACAGGAGTCAATTTGCCTAGGAGCCTATTGCTTTGTAAAGTGATAGCTTGATCCAAAATATTCGCCACTCTAATAGGTACATTTCCGGTTTCGTCAGGTTTTACTAAACTTCTGGCAATTAGTATGCCCGGTGTGCTGACTACCTGGGGTTCGAATATAGAGCACTGATTGCCCCTAGTATCTACTGCAGTTCTAACCATGATGATCTTTTCGGAGTTTGGCGGAACAGTTACGGCCACTTGGTTTATGACGTCCATCGATTTTTCTGCTGTCGTCATTGTTGATAGCATTACCTCTTCGCCTCCGATTCTCAAGACATTGTTTTTGAAGTCGACTATAAATCCGTATGCGTTCATAACGTCCACACCAAGAATTGGTTCATCCACAATGTCTGCAACAAGTACTTGATGATTAAACTCAAGTCTACCGAGGCGTAGGTGTATCTCCACTTTTCCATACACTTTTACAGGCCGTCCAGTAGCTGTTCGCAAGCTGCAAGAGCACCAGATTGGCTTGAGATCTTTCACCACGTCGGGGCGCACAATAGAAACTGTTGCGCCTGTGTCAACTGTAATCGAGGTTGGCCTTTCTTGAACAAATCCGGTAATTACCAAGTTCCCGGTGTTTTTCTGAAGCGTAAAAATTGCGTATTCTCTAGGGGCTTCGTTCCTCCAGTTAGTCAGCACACGCCCCGTTGCACCGACTATTGCTCGTTTCCCTGCTGCTGAATTCTAACCCGACAATCTTGTTGTAGATGTGCAGGTTTCCCACATCGATAACACTTCGGTCTTCCATCCTTTCTTATTTTATCTGTGGCGCCGACCGTCGAGTCTCTGTTCCTTGTTCTTCTTCCTCATCGTCTGTGCCGTCGCGATCTTTTAGCTCGCGCACTTTATGACTTGTCCAACCAGACGCTGATTTGGCGGCCTCAAATTGCAAAGCATGTACCAGGGCGTCCGCACTGTTCTGGTGTCTTGCCATTCGTAACACTTGCTGTAGTTCGTTATCTCGGACACCGGCAGTAAATGTCTGCATCGCAAAACGCGTTCGAAAATCTTCTGGCGCTTCAGGATAGGCCAGTCTAATTAGTCTGTCGATACTTGCTTCAAACTCTTGAAGACTTTCCCCGGAATGCTGTCGCCTTGCTCTCAACTGGGTGCAGTACACATCTCACAAATGTTTATCACCATACCGTAATTCCAGAGCTTTTATCAACTTGGCATAGGTGTTCTGGCTGTCAGGTGGCACTTTCTGTAGTAGTTCTGCCGCGGGTCCTTTTAATGGAAGAACAAGTGAAACAGCCTTGTCTTTTTCTGTCCAATTATTTGCGCATGCAGCAGCTTCAAATTGGCGGAGGTACGTTGCCCAGTGAGTGCTTCCGTCAAAGGTTGGAGCTTTGACATGAACTGTCCCTACTGCAGGCAAAGTGACTTTCTCTGTTAACTTATTTTCTGTGTATTTTTCTGTCTTGATCACTGGTACAGTCTGTTCAGAAATTTGTTTTGGTTGAATCTTCATGCACTGTTCAACTTCAATTTTAATTTGTTCTCTTATGTTTGCCATTGAGTTTTCTACTGCAGATATTTTTGTTGACATAACTTCTTCCACAGTCAAGACAGATTTTTCTACTTTAGCTATTTTATTTGACATGGATTCTTCTACGTCAGATATTCTGGTAATCTGATTATTGAACTCACCTCGTAATTCACCTACGTCACCACGTAGGAGACCCAATTCTGCGGTAGTATGTTCTTGTAACTGTTTCTGCATAGTTTCAAAGATAGCTTCCGTTATATCTTTTTGTCTTTCTTCTGTCTCTAGCATTAGTGCTTTCTGACGTTCCTCAGCTTCTTCTCTTTCCTGCCTGCGTTTTTCATCCTGTCGTTTTTCTGCTTCTTCTCTTTCTTGTCTTCGTTCTTCTTTTTGTCGTCTTTCTGCTTCTTCCGCCTCCTGTCTGCGTCTTTCCTCTGCTTCCAGCAGGAGGGTTTTCTGTCTCTCTTCCGCTTTCTCTGCATCCTGTCGTCGTCGTTCTTCTGTCTGCAACAACAGCGCCTGGAAATTTTCCATCATCTGACTGGCATCCATTGTTTATTGATTAATTACGAATTACACTCGTCTTGTACAAAGTATCCACTGTTTCCACTGTTAACCGTTCTATCCCAGTTCTGACACCACTGTTACGACGGTCTACTCGATCGTCGTAGGTACAGTGGAAACAAAATAAGTACAAGACACCAATTAAGTCACTAATCACACCTTTAATTATTATAGTAAAACAGTTCGTAATTAACAACACAGTGTCTACAACAAATCAAATGAAATTGTTCATACGCAATAAAATGTCCACTAATATTAAAACTCAACTGTATTACAATTATACCGTCCGAATATAAAACGCAACACTTCACTAATAACTACTTGAACGTACACCGTAATAACCCGAACCGCTCTGTAAATATATCGCACTAATACTCTCGAACTGCACAGTCAAAAATCTCGCATTGAACTGAAAACTAAAGCCGCGACGCGATGTATTTATAGTTACGCTCACACACCAGAAGCTTCCAAACTGCGTCTTATCTCTCGCGAACTACGTAAATTGCTACGGCCTTGACACAGTCCGAGCGCCCGAGCGGAGCCTGGCACAGTCGAGAAAATTCTCGCAAAATGCGTTTAGTAGCACGTACACCACACGCTTACGTCGAGATCTTTCTGGCGCATTCGATAAACGCGTAGATTGTTCTGTGCTGTCGTAGCAATATATTCCCCATATCTACTGTGTCACTATCAACACTTCTCAAACTCTACATTACATTTATTCATAACAATATTTACTCATCTCTATTACCACTTTAAACTCAACTTGGACTGATCTACATGTCCCAACAAAATATTAATCACCCAAAATCTACCTTTTACAAATCATTTAAAATTCTTAACTATATCAAATTACTTCCAACATTTAAATCAAAATCTTTTAACACATTAAAATCATTATATTCAAACATTAGTTACCTTGGAAATTTGCAAACAATTTATAAGTGACATTCTACAGTGGATCAGCTGATTTTCTTAGCAAGGTGAATGACCTTACTATAAACATATTTCAAAATTATATCAAGTTTTACTTTACATATATCGTATTAGAAAATTTATACTTACAGTATATCACTCATACACTGTCCTAAATACACAAATAAAAACACCAAACACCCTGTACCTTCTGAAACAATTTAACAACAATGTTATTCCATACTAAACAATTTAACATTTATTTATTTATTAATTATTATCAAATTCAAATCTCATAAAATAGTTTAAACTCATTAGAAAAATTCAATTATATAACATTTAAATCAATCAAAAGTATTTAAACACCTCCAATTATTTTAATTAAATTAATTATTGAAAACAACATTTTAATTACTTTCACCAATTACAATAATTACAATTCATTTGTTATCCTCTTCAAAATTATTTTTGTTATTTATTTGACTGCAAAATATTATTATTATTATCACAACAATTTCTACTACGTATACACCTTGTTTACCTAACATTTTACAATACACATAATTAATTTCACTATCAATTATTTACAATTCTTCACCATTAATTGTTCAATTTTATCACACTTCATTTCCAAAAGCAGCAAGTCAGAACCATAAATCAAAATATTTAAAATATCCATTTATTAAGTTTATGTTCAGCCTCCATCATCAAAAATTAGTCTGGGTTTCGCATAACAATTTTCAATTTTATTTACATACCTCATATGGGTATCCTGTGTGTAATAACCATAAAATTTTAGTTTAATCATTTTACCACAATAATCATACATAGGGTTACTTCTCATTATAATTATTTTATCATAAACCAAGTCAACATTATTTATTTCTGTCCAGTCTCCATCAGTAGTTACATTCAATATAAGGTCAGTTATTTTCTCATCATAAGGTAAATTATTATTATTATTTAAACAGGTATCATCAAAACAATTCTCAATCTCTATTTTATAAAGTAAGTATTTCATATCATTTATTTTTACCACTTCTAACATCTCTTTCAACTCATTATAATCTCTCTTTAATTTATATAATTCTATCTCTCTATCCACACACAACTCTCCATCTAAATCTCTCTCATCATAACACCATCTCACACTTTCAACACCATTCCACACAGAGGGTACTAACTCATAAAAGCTCGGGTAACAATTTAAAGACCTCATGTCTTCCAATAACAAGGGACTCTTGCCCTTCAACAATAACATTTGTGAACACCCTGGTTCACCATAAATATGGGGAAAATTTACCCTCTGCCCTACATACTCATCTACTCTCTCTTTCCACTCTTTCTCTAATTCAACAACACCAATTACTACTCCGTTACAACCTATTACTCTCTCACTCTCACTAACTGTTTTCAACGTATCACTCTCTGATACTACCTTTTCAATTACATTACCATTCTCAATATTATTTTTATCATTTGTTACCTTATTTTCTAATACCACATTTTTATACATCTCATTATAATTTTCACTTGTTTTACTCTTATCTGTATTTATCACATCCACTCCCATTCTCTCAATATTCTGGTCTAATTTATTTAAGTTATTTTTAAATATTTCATGAGTACTTTCTACATGCTTTTTGGTCTCATTGATAAGGTTTTTTAACTCACTGAAATTGCTTTCACATTTTACTTTTTGTTCATGTATTTCGCTTTTCAATTCGTCAAATTTACTATTCTGTACATTGAATTTAGCGTCAGAATCACTCTTCTGTTCATTATTTTGTTCTTTTAATTCATTTAGATTACTACTTATATTTTCAGACATTGCTTTCATTAAATTAAATATATCGTCCATCGACAACTCTTTGGCTCTTGTTGTCGTTGGAGTAGATTGTGCTGCTACATTTTTGTCAGTGAAGCTGACTTCTTCATTATTAATTTTACTTTCCCTACTTAATTTTGGGGTTACTTGAATCCCCGAATCATCTGTACTATCTGATTCATTCGTATTACTTTTACACAAAGTTTTGTCGTCTTGACCTACATTCGGCGTTGAATGTACTTCAAGGCTACTCATAACAGCTGATTCATTAAATTCAGCCATTTCACTTACCGTACTTCCTTTATTCTCTGACATTTTTGAATTGTAAATTTATCACATTTATTTTATTATACTGTATTTTAACACTTCTTATTTTACCTACCTTAGGTATTCATTAGGTCTTAGTTACATATAACCTGATTTTTCGTATTTTTTTTACGTATTCTAACTCAACCCCAAATCACGCTTGCATCCATTGTAGGTGTGGAATTTTAATTATTGAATTAATCAAATTCGTCCCTTTCGTAGCGCCAATTGTGATATTATATTCACTTACAAATACAAATAAATAAATGAAATTATTTATTTTTCCACTTACCTTTTAAACTGTTCTCTCAGCCCAGGGTTGCTTCACACGAACATTGGAATGCAAGCATGATTTAAGGTTGTTTCAATAACTGACGCAACTCGCATTTTGTGAAGAGATTAAAAACATTTTTAATATATAATTATTTCTTGCCACTTATCTCAAACAATTATTTCTCCAAAATTTAAAAATAAAAAAATATATGCATAAGACTTTTTTCTTAGATTTACGACATGATTAAGTTACCTTTACAATTACAATATTATACTGAAACATCTTACCTTAATTATAACAGACAGCCCAGTCTGCTCTCACTCATCATTCACACTATATTACAACAAACCCAAACCCCTTTTATTGATTTTACATGTTGATTACTTTACATAACACCCTCGCCGACATCGTGGTGTTTTCCAACCTCGGGATTCCGCACTTACTAGTTTATTATGTGGATCCGAAATAATTTGTTAATTCATTCTTCTGCGATACGGGTCTCACTACTACCCCTTTTGAAAAACTGTTACTGTTTTTCGCATTTTTGGGAAAACTGCTCGCACTTTTACAGTATATTGAATTTTATAGATGAGCCCTGTTGGGCATCTACCTGGCCAGGTATACGTCGGTGCGAGAACTGGGAAGAGCGTTCACCAGAACTCTTACACTTTTTTTTCAATCGACAAGGCGGAAAGCAATGCCTTGTGTACCAAAGTCCTTGTTGCTGTTCAGCCAACACATGAGTTTTTTGTGTTTTAGACGTTGACGATATTTAGTGTTCACCGGTCAACGTCACAAATGTGGGCAGGACTTAAACTTATATCCGCCAGCTCGGACCACGTGCGAACAAAACCTTCGTCTCCAAGCCATATTGTTTTTGCTTCTTGGCGTGGGTCTGCGCTCTGCCGATGTTAGTGCCTTTGGGCGCAGGTGTCACACAGCATCAAAGTTCCAGGAATTGTATCACCGTCAACGACACGACATTCCTTTGCATTGTTTCACCTCACGAGTCCTTTGTTCTAACTACGCTTTATATTGCCATGGGACGGACCACACAGATGGAAATGAATTGTTAATATTTTAATAAAATAAAACCCAAATTGTTAATAAAATAAAAACCCCCTTTTTTGCCCCGTTACAAAGTGACTACTTGGTATGGTGAGGGGCAAAGAGTGGGGCAAATTTGACACGCTGTGCCCGTGCCAGTTATGCTTGTTCAGAGTGTTTAGTGCAATTCCAGGACGGCTGTCTGTACTGTTCTGCCTACGTAACCTCCTGCTGACAAGATCCTCCTTAATCATAGCAACTAATTGTTGCTTTCTGTAGCTCCTTAACCACTATTTTTCCTAACTTAGAATCCTTCTTAGGTTAGAATGTAATCATTGTTTAGGTTTCTCAGTGTTAACATGTGAAGGTTGGTGTAGAACTAAATGTAGAGAAGCTTATTTCCCTGTGATTGTAATGTATACAGTACATTATTCCTCACTCTGTGAAAAGTAAACATATTTATTCACTTCAAATAATCCTTTTTTATATTTATCCGTGCAAAATGTGTAAAACATCCACATAGTTTGTGTAATGATTTGATTCTGATTTTTTCTTTTGTTGCATAACTTTTAATATTATTGTTCTGTATGTTGGTATTTTTGTTAAGAAGACCTGGAAAGCATTATCTTAACCATGTAATTTGACAAAATTAACATACGATTTTCTCAAAAAATATTCACCATATCAATTTCAAATTTTTATCACACTATATTGATCATGATTATGTTATGATATTGTAAGTGGTAATTAACGTTTTATGAATGCTTAAATATAAACAGTGGAGTATCAAATATCTAAACTCACTGAAGAAGAAAATTTGCAATTACTAGATTAAAAACTTAAAAATAATTATACAATTTTTTGATATTCTTATTCCTTCTTCTGGCTGATGACTATGGCGATACAGAAGGCTTTATAGTTTTTTTAAAAGGAACTTAGCTTTAAAGTTATTTGCTACATGTTAGGTGATTAATGCGTTCACTTGTAGGATAAAATTTAAAAATGCTAGGAAAAAATGTTGGTTTGCTAAAAAAAAGACAAAACAAACAAATAATTAACGCAATTGTATAAATATAAGTTGTAATTGTATAAATTGATTCCTCGGTTTGAACATTTTTCTGTAATTATAATTTTTAAATACAGAGTGATATTTATTTAGTGCACAGTACTTTAGGTGTATTATCACAGCATGATAGCATTGGCCTCTTGGTTTGATAGTTCAGTTTGCATGTGGACTTGTGAGAAACATATTGCCAACTATGCTCTTACACACTCCGATTCTTAGTATTCAAGCATTGTTAAGCTAATTGTTGCTGATAATAATTAGAAGGTGTGATCTAATCTGAGTTTAGTATAAGTTTAATCAGTATATTATAATCAATTGGTATTTGCTCTCTGTGGTTTGATAACGTTTTTTACACTCTTACCCTAGTCATGCCTAACTTTTTTGAGTTGTCACACTTGATTATAGTATAATAGTACATTAGATTACTTAAATACTGACACCCATCAAGACCTCCAATTTCATTCTTTTTATTAGTGATACCTACATACTTTTTTGGAAGCAAGTTCGTACAACATGATTAACAAAGTTTTTACTGTAGAGACATTTTTGAAGGGTTAAGGGCTACTCCATTGTTTAAATATTGGAATTAACCAAACATAATTAAAAAAGTATCAGGTCCAGCTATGACATCAATTTTGAAATACTTAATATTGTATAAAATCTGCAGAACAAATTAATTTATATGACTCTGAATAAAAACCTAGTATCAGAGACAACGAAATAATTTATAATCTTGTGAAACAAGAAACAGTGGCAGGGGGAGTCTTCAACTTTGGAGCTATCTACTTGCCTTCCACACGGACACTTCAGATCTACTGATTGTTGTTGAGTGGCTCCCATCCAGCTGGAAAGACAAATCCACATTTCCCTGTGTACGCTGTGCATTTGGTTTAATGACACTGCCAAACGGAGAACAATACTTCAAGATAAATTCAAGAATGTGCAGTGACTAGTGGTATCAGATCTTACCTTCATTGTGTAGGGGGTGAAAAGTCCAAGTGTCTGTGGACCTGTGCAGAAGAAGAAAAAACCTAGATAATGTCATGTCAGTATATGAAGAGATATCAGTATCAGTATTTTAGAAGAGAAGTACCGTAATTGAAATGGGGCTATTTGTACAGCTAACCTCCAAGACTGACAATCTGTTTAATCTGTACCAGTTCTAGCCATGAACTATGCTAAAATTTGTAATGTTATGTACAAATAATGTCAATAATTAGTGTAAGATGTTAGAAGAATTCATTTTATTTTTTATTTGTGTATTCTAGTATTTACTGTATTGAAAACAGCGGCATGAAAGTGATATATATTTCTTGATTGTTCTTATTAAGTTATTGAAAATATAATATACAATAGACACAGAAAATAAAGTAAAAGGGAGAGATACAATGTGCATGTTATGTAATCACAGGCAATTTATATGTAAGTTTATGAATGTTTTTTTTTTGTTACAAATGTTACACAGGGCATCAAAGCTGACTCGAATTTTACAAGATTCTCTTGGTGGTCAGACAAAAACGACGATTATTTCTACTATCTCACCTTCACCAAGCAATTTAGATGAAACTTTGAATACACTGAAGTACAGTGCTAGTGCAAGGAACATTATTAACAGACCTGTCATAAACACACTAACAGATATAAAGAATATGTTTAAGGTATGTTCATTTATATCTGAATTGTTAATTATTTCTTTTAATTTGATGCATGGGCCTATTATTAGTGAAAATTATTAGGAAAACCATGAAACTTACACATTTACAGTTTCGCGCGCGCGCGCACACACACACACACACACACACATGGATGTATTTGTGTATGTACATAGGAAAACAACACTAATTCAAAACATTTCACTGACAGCTAGCTTCACCACTCATGGAGAATACACAAGAAAACAGACTGGACAGTGTATCAACTTTAAAAAATTAAGACTCATTACTTTTTGTTTATTATTTTCTGGCAGTGTAGGGACATGTGAGAATATAGTAGTGTATAGAGGATTGTAGTAAATATTTTTTCTGATTAATTTGTTTTTATCACTAAGGGTCTGTTATGTCATATTGAGGTAGATGGGTACCTCGGGTCTTTTGATTCAGTCATCCAATAATAGGGCAGTTCCCAACTTCTTAGTTAAGAACACTTCCATTTTCCTGCCTGATACTTTTATGGTAAAGTGGGAATTGAAATCCAAATTACGTATGTTGCCCAGAATTTGATGATGCAGATTTTTGGGCTTTCCACTTTGCAGTCATGTTTTTGTGTGTTCATTCTCATTTTTAGTGATTTAGATGTTGGGTGTGTATGTACTGTGTGCAGAGCATTTACTGCATTACATTATTTCAAACTAGTTTGCTTCTCTTTTATGTGCATGTTCGTTTTAAGAATAGTGACATTTGTAAGTTTGCTGGTTTTCCCTATAATCATTTTCAGGTACTATTTTAATTTAATATAATATTAATTTTTAATTTTGGTTTTTAAATATAACAAATTAGTGTGCATGTGGACTTGAGAACTGCGGTGAGGACAAGTGTGGTGTGTATGTGTGTGTGTGTGTGGTGTTTCTATATGTAACAATAATAAATACAGAAATTTGTCATTTGTACTAAGACACTAAATAAAAATACTTACAGTGGTAGTTGGTAGTGAGCAAAAAATTTATTACTTTCAGTAATTGCCACACATTGATATTGATTGTGACAGACCATTAAAAGACTTCATAATGTACCATCTTATAGAAAAGTAGCCTACTTTACAAAAATTCAATGAGTCCACTGATTTGCGTTGAACGGAAAACACTCAAAGGAGAGGGTTTGTGGGTTATAGGAGGTATTGTGGTTATCCTAAATGTCTTAGAATTGGTTTGTATGACTAAGGGTAGTATTAGTAGAGACTCATGGACTTCTCACTTTCTTAGCTGCTGTTTATTGTAAATAACATTGACATTTGTGCTCTTTATGAGTGAAATTGTACTTCGCTTAAAAAATGTCTGTTTTTGTAATATATTTTGTTTATGGAATCCAGGTACTGTGTAAGGAAATACAAAGGTTGACATGGGATCTTGAGGCTACATTTGATAAAAGTGGTGTGTATTTCACAGAAGAGGAATACAGAGAGATATGTTGCAGAAGTGACCAGCAGAAAACAGAGTACAAAGAAAAACTTGAACTCATCAGATCACTGAAAAATGAAATTAAAGTTAAAGAGGTAGGTTATCTGTAAAACTTGTAAACTGGTTGTGTGTGTGTGTGTGTGTGTGTGTGTGTGTGTGTGTGTGTGTGTGTGTGCGTACGCATGTGTGTTTGTGTGTTCTGAAACCTTTATACAGTGACCTGTGTTTATAACATTTATAATATGAATTTTTATACCATGAATTCAGATATATCATCAGTATTGACATGTCTCCTAAGTTTTTTTTTAATAGCTGGAGCTGACTACGCTATAGTCTGAAATCTGTGTCACTATGTTTAGGTTAAAATATGTAAACACTTCTCAGTTTCTTATGAGAAGTTTTGTAGTTTACTGATAACTCTTTATTCTCAAAGTATGATACAACATGTATCATATCTTTCTGTGCATAGTTTCTTGAAAAGTTAGTTTCAAAAAAAAAAAAAAAAAAAAAAAAAAAAAAAAAAAAAAAAAAAAAAAACTTAAAGCAAAATGCCATGTGTTTCAAGAAATTCTATATAAAAAGTTTTATTTTGAAACACAAGGTTGTTATAATAACTCAAAGTATTGCAAATGTATCTTCTCTGAGGCATGAATCCAAGTTCTGTATATTAGATAAGGATTTTTCTCTTTTAGGTTTCATCCATGCCCTGCTTGGCTCATTTAAGTTTTAAAATGAGTAAGGGTAATAAAACCATTAAACTGATCTCATTTGAGCAGGTTATGCTAATTTATTTTAGTATAGAAAAAACAAAATATGTGTTGTAGTACTGAGGATAATATTGTAATTTTATTTTCCTGATGTTTTGCAGGCACAACTGACGGAACTCAGAAAAGTATTTAAGAAAGAATGTGCTCATTTAGAAAGCATTCAGACACTGCTTAAGAACACTGATGCCCGTTTGGGGAAATTGAATAACATGCTAGATAAAACCAAAGCGCAAGTTAAAGAAAAAGAGTTTCTTGTAAGCACAATGAAGTCAAATGAAGACAAATTTTTTGACCAGGCAAAAGTTTTAAAGTCTGTATGTACAGATGTATCAAAGGATGCTTGTGCTTTACATGAAAAATTAGAACGCGTAAGGTAAAATTTTTTAGTACAGAGTCGCTTACTTTTACATGTACCACAGTTAGATTGATTTTAGTGTTTCCATACATTTTGTCTGATAATAAGCAAACTTTGCCTCTGCTTCACTCTTCCCTCAGATATGTATGCACAGCTTATATAAGAAGATGTTCAAACTATACTTAAGATAATTAAATGGTAGAAAAGTACAGTACTATTATTTGTTACTATATAACAAAAAATGTGTGTAAATTTTAGACATATTGTGGGTTTTTAATTTTTTTGCAATATACATCCTTGTTTAGGTACTATAAATTTTTCAATTTCCAATTTCCAAAATTGTAATATTTTTTTCAAAATAATATTTTCACAATATTTTGAAAAATCTGTACTTAATTTCTGACTTTACACAGTCCCTTTGAATGTAACAAAAGTATTTAAAAAAAAAACTGATTTAGTTGCTCAGATTTTTTTGTAGGTGAAATAATAAAGTAAATGGTGTAGAACTGGTTTATAACAAATGAAAAGGGACTAATTGTTATAACCGACATTTGTTTTACCTGAGAAATACGGAATATTTGAAAATTTTCCCACAAAGAGATAGGCTTTATAATGACAAAAGATAATTTAAAAACAATTAAAGTTCCATGTCTCATTCATCAGACAAATCGCTTTGAGTATATTTATTGACTTGTTTGTTGTATTCGCTGGTAAATTTTTCTCTGGGTGATGAATTGGAATATGAGCAAGTGATGAATATAAGATTTAAAACATCTGATAACACCTTGATCCATAGGTTGCAAAATTAATGTAACAGTCGGTGGTTATAAAACAAACATTTATGTTGCTTAATTTTGTCAGTTCAGAATGGGCAGAGCAGTTATCTATCAATAACAAAATTTGTCTCGTTTGTTTAAGAAGAGCTTCA
The DNA here is from genome assembly GCA_034769895.1 of Magicicada septendecula. NCBI lineage: Eukaryota > Metazoa > Arthropoda > Insecta > Hemiptera > Cicadidae > Magicicada > Magicicada septendecula. The sequence goes on along the minus strand of CM068375.1, from coordinate 220,419,540 downwards.
TCCCATTTACTAATTTCATTTTGAAAGATTTCTGATGTCATCCATGCTTTCCGATTTGATAAATAAGTAGCTGGGAAGGCTTGTAACTTTATTAAAACACCTGGGCTTTACTGAATTTCCAGCCACAAAAAGCTTTCATTTGCCTGTACCTGTCATGTTTGGACAAGTTAAAACAGTAAGTCTTTGTTTCTCATGCTTACTTCCTACACACTTTTCATTTTTAAAATGTAGTATCTTATCAGGAGTTAAATTATAAAAAATGCCAGCTTCATTACATTATATGTAGCACTTCCAAGCAGTTTCGTCTAACATCTGGCCAAACATTTTTCACCCACTCACTAATACAGTTTGATCAGTGGATAAAAGCTTCTCCACTAATTTTTGCATACATAATATTGTTTCTGATTTTAAAATGGTCAATCCTTCTGCTGCTACAAATGAAATCCTTGTAGCCGAGTTCAGGTGCAAATTTTTGGCCTGTACTTTCAAAATTGTCCCACTAACAGGTAAACCAGCAGAACATTGAATTTTAAACCAACTCAAGAGAGCCTCATCCAAGTCTTTTCATATTAACATTTTTTACAACTTGTTTGTTTTGAAATGCAGACAGTATGGTCTTTCGGTCTTTCCTTATTGTTAATACCGGGTGCGGGAAAAAGACCTGACGGTTTTTAATTAGTAACAACTCTCACATTAGTCAACATTTTTACACGTTTATTTTTTTAATACATTAGGGTACATATGCCATTTAACAACCAATTAAACATTCATGAAAACTAAGTCTTAAGATTTGAAGATGACGTCATCCAAATGGAGTCCATTTTTTGCCATGCACTCATCAAGTCTTCCGGAGAAGCTGTCAAAAACACACTCCAACAATTGATTTGATATGGTAGTGATTTCCTGCCGTATTGCATCTGTCAGTTCGTCCAGTGTGTGTGGTTTGTTTATGTACACACTTGATTTAAGGAACCCCTACAAGAAAAAGTCACAGATGCTGAGGTCTAGGGAACGGGCGGGCAAAGCAATGTCACCATTACAAGAGATTAGGTGCCAAGGAAAATACTTTCGAGTAATCCATCACAATGTTAGCTGTGTGAGCAGTTGCGCCATCTTGCTGAAACCAGACATGGTTGCGAAGTAGGCGTCTCCTTCTTAGTTCGGGTATCAGGAAATGTAGCATTGACAGATAACGTGCTGCATTCACTGTAACTCTTTGCCCATTCTCCTCAAAAAAGTATGGCCCAATGACACAATTCTTCGTAACTTCACACCACACTGTCACTTTCGCACTATGAAGAGTTCGTGCAGCTCTTTAAGGTTTGTATCCGACCAATAACGGAAGTTTCGTTTGTTTACATAGCCAGAGAAATGGAAATGAGCTTTATCGCTCATTATGAGAATCGTCTCATCAGTCATCAAGTCAATCATTTGTTCTGAAAATGTTGTACGACGGGCATAATCTTGAGACTTCAACTGCTGAACGATGGCCATTTTGTAAGGGTGGAAGTGCAAATCAAAATGCAGTATTCGCCGTACAGTGCGATCAGAGAGATGCATAGCAACAGCGTGTTTACGAGCTGGCCGGTGCGGGCTTGCCTCCACAGCTTGTCTTATTCGCTCAATGTTTTATGGTGTTCTGGTTGACCTTGGATGACCTGTTGACTTACGTTTTAGAGCAGCTGAACCTGATTTTCTGAAGTTTTTCACCCATGACAAAATTGTGTTTTGGGATGGAACTCGTCCTCTTTGGCCCACGTTGAAGTGCTGGTGAAACTGATGTTGAGTGGGAACACACGAATCGCCACTTTTAAAAAATGCTTCAATTACAAAAGCATGGTGCACACCTGACCACTGCTCCATGGCTACTGAAATGGCACTGTGAACCAAAATGGCGTCGAGTATGCAGTTGACCAAGCCACTCCTCGCCACCACTCTACGTTTACTTGCTTTACTGTGCATCGATGAAAACCGTCAGATCATTTTGCCGCTCCCTGTATTAAAAAAATTCTAAATCCCAAATTAATTGAAATTTTTCAGAAACCATTAAGTTTTTACTATTGGCACATAGCATTTTATGAATTTTAAATATACTGTACATTGCACACAAAATGTAACTAACAGATAGACAATCAGATATGAATTAACTGTAAGTGTGATACGTTTGATATTATTGATATTTTTTTTTTTTTTATCATTGATACAAACAAGGTTAAAGTAATTGAGCACATTAATTTTTTGGGTAGCCATCTTGTATCGCCAACTTCTTAAAAGAGAGAAAAAAAAATATATACGTGCTTACCCTGCTTACGTTCATACGGGTTCTTTTTGGCGAACAGGAAAATCAGAATGTTGTTTGAACAAATAAAGAGAACATTATTTGTTTCGTCATTCATTAAAATTTATTAACCTTTCTGGAAAAACGCACATAAAATGAAATTAAGAAAACAACTTTTAATAAAAAAATATAACATTTTAGTGTAACAAGAAATCAAGATTTTACATAGAAATAATCCCTATACTACTAGGGTTAGTTTTAACTACGGAAACCAGCACTTCATCCCTATTTATATAATCAAACAAAACCTCACACTCGCTCACATACTACCCCCCATTTTAAAATCTTTCCCTAAATTTCCCATTTTTTATTCAATTTTATTTATTTATATATTTAAACCAGCATTTTATTATTATTATTTTTTGAATGTCTACTTTCCTGTATATGAGTTCGACTCCTGGGGTGTCTCCTCATGGCGTGCACTGTTTTGCGGTTATATTGTTTTATAGTTCGCACTATTACATTTTTACGGCCGAAAACTGTTTGTGTTTAAGATATAAATATAAAGATTCACATTTTATTGTATGCGGGCCCGCACTTATGTTCCGAAACTTTTACATAGCTGTTGCTCGCGCGAGCATTGAGATTGGACTGGGGAGATTTACAGGCGCTATTTTGTGAAGCGGCTGTTGTTCGCCAATTCTTATTGGTTTACAGTTTGTATTCGTTCGCCAGTGGACTGTTTTTGGCTTGTTGACAAAACTGGTGACACACATCGTTATATAAGTTGCTGACGCAACGCATCGCCTGATGTCTGGTTATATAATTTGTTGACAGATTTTGCTACATAACGTGTTTACGTTTTCCGGGTTCGTCATTGTCCTTGAACTGACTCTGGTACATTTGCAGTTGTTATTAAACTGTCCACACAATTATTAAACAATTCTCACAGTCAATGCTGCCACTGTTATTCTTGTTTTAAACAGGAAATTTACCCAAGTCTATAATTTCTGTCCCTATCGCCAATTATGTTATTTATTATTTATAAAAAAAAAATACAAATTATGTCATTACCCCAGGTATGCCCAAAAATGCCCCGCTACAATACCCCCTCAATGAGATATTTTATGCCGAAGCATAAAAAATCTCATTGACACATTCATACTTGCTAAAGGGATCAGCCAGGATATGTCGCCACAACCCCCTGTATGGTTTACAAAAAAGAATAATCAACTCACCCTTGGTCCGGTGACTGTGACCGCATCTGCATGACAATACTGGACTTCTCTCTCGAGATCCCAACACCGTAGAGTCAGACAGATACTCCACGCCCCTGCTCTGACGCGCAGGCCAGCTCAGGTCCGCCGCCACAGCATCACCGAACACTGAAACAACAAATCAAAATATCAAATAGTGGCCTTATACAACACCATATCCCCAACTGATCTGTTTCCCCCTAGCGGTGCTGGTTTGCGCTAAGAAGCACTGGTTTTGTTCTTTATTTATATTTAACATATATATGAATACCTAACTACAACATGATAAGATTCTCTTACACTAACAAACACAACATAACATAAGAAAACATAGACATAAAACATAAAATAAGAAACATAGTACACTTCTAATTCCCATTAAAATAAACAACTGGTATTTAAAATGTTACACACTTTACATTATTAAATTGGCATATAAAATCAAAAAATTACTTTTAAACTTGATTTACTCTTATTAATTCGTTTCTCAGAATTACAAAAAATTTTTTTTTTTTTTTTTTTTTTTTTTCAATTATGGCCATCATTATTCCATTTCATTACTTTGGGTGATTCTACGTTATTCATTATAATTTACTTTATCCACTTGGCATTTACTCATAATCTTGCCCCTTTTATTACTCTAACGTTCCCTTACAAAATCTCTAACTAGTATGACACCCCTCTATCAAAATTTTACTAACCCTTCTCTACCTCTAACTACTTACTACTTTAACTCCAATCGCCACCTTCTACTCTTATATAAAAAAAATACTCTCTAACCCTTTGTACATAGGATACGTGTTTCCCCCCCCCCCCAAAAAAAAACTCAATTCCCGTTCTCTGGCCCCTGGATTTTTACCTACGGCGGCCCCTTCCCACTAAAACTATACCAAATCCCGTCCCAACCCTTATGTTGCGGACTCCCACATTACACTACCACTACTACAAAATTGCCATCCCCAAAAAATCTCAATCTCATAACCTCACTACAATTACAACAAATTAACATCAACAAATAAACAACAATATATCACTCAAATCTCTACATAAATTCTCCATTCTACTGTGTCTCCACTTATACTTCTCAAAATTCTATAACATACATTAACTCAAAACAACATTGCATTATTTTCATTTCCACTATTACTTTAACTCTTACTTCGATTTGGACAAATCTATGTCCCACAAAATTCAACTTGAACTGATTCAAACATTTTATTCAAACAATTACTATCACCCACTTCTATCTTTTACAACCTATTGAAAATTTTACCTATTACAACTATTTTTCATTTTATTTTACAATCTATAAACACATTGAAAACATAATATTATATTTTTATAATACTTATTCCTAACATACTAATGCAATCAACACAATAAGACATAATAACACAATATAAGAAGTATTTAGTGCATCTATTTTTTAAATTCAAACAAAATTATTGAGTAGCAAATCATCATTATTAATTAAAATATATCAAATTTTTAATACGTTATCCCCTTGGATAACCTCCCAGCCACACACACTATTTCAATTATGTAAGACTGTGGCGCCTTTTCGCTTCCACAGAGACTGTATATTTTGGAGCAGGTTTTTACCTCTCCGTGTCTCTGCTTCCGCTATTAAGTTTAAAATTGGTGAACATCAACATGTTCTCGTTAATAATCATGCACCCTTAAACGGATCTACCACCTGGCTCTGCTGTTCCTCCCCGAACAGAGTGGCAGCCGCTGTTCCATAGTTTGGTGATTCCCCTTTTATTACCCCCCATCAATTTCAAAATACACCTTTACAACGATAACAGCTATGGCCAGTTATGGTCAGCGCGTAATCGTAATGTGCCCCAACCATAGCTGTTAAAGCTAAACCAATTCCACGGTCAGGGTTCGGTGAGGCCGTGACCGCCCGAAAATTTGGGGAATCACAAGTAAAATATCTTTCGTAATATTAAATTTAAGAATTTATATTTAAATGACAATATTAATTTAGATGGGGTTTTAACCCACTTTATATGGAAGCTTAACCATTATTAACATAAAATATTAAATACAAAATCTACAACCTCCCCCCATAGCAGTTCCACACTACACTGTTATGTCACTTCATTGAGCACCAAACTACCCCCCAAAATTATCCCCACATCTTGTATTGATAACAAGTTCTTATATTACTACACATTTCTTCAAAACGTTCCTATACCCACTAATACTAAAATTTAACAATTATAATTGGTCACCTAATGCTAAAAAATTTAGAAGAAAAAAAAAATTATATCTTAAATTTAAAATTATACACATCCAAAATTATTTTGGGTTTTTTTTTTTTTTTTTTTTTTTTTTTTTTCTTTTATATATATATATTTACATAGGAGGCTGACTCTATTGTCATAAACTTACTCTACGTCTAGGAAGATCGCAGCTGCCTGAAATGCCGGGTCTTGCTGCAAAACGGATCGGCACTAGGTAGATATACTACGTGAATTCACGTCCCCCCTCTAAACCACACTACTCCCCCCTCTCCTACCATTTCTTCTACCCCGCTTTCTACCTTGCGCCAAAACGTCTTGCCCCAAAACTCGTCGTTTCGGGCCAAACAGAAAATATTGTCAAAGGCTCCATTTTAATTTCGCCCTTGACACTAAAAAATTTAATTTGAATGCACTGCCTTTTACTTAAATGCAGCCTCCATTATTTACAAACACTCTAGGGCAGTGCAGGCACGTGACAGGCACACCAAAACCGCTGCACCGGGAGTGTATATAAAAAAATAATTTATGTCACGTACCTGTGGGGTCCCCCTCCCCGTTCAAATGTGCAGTTAGGTTTTCTACTTTATACCAATTTTGGTGGAGCCGGACCATCGTTGTTTTCACCGCCCGAAGGAAGATCCGCCAACCATGGCCCGCCTCCGAGTTCCGAATTCCACGGCCAGGACTGGTAAGATCGTGACCGCCCGAAAATGGGGGAGGATCCCTTCTGAAAACATACAATAATATTTGAAAACAATTATTTATAAACATAACAATTAAAGTGACCTATATAATTTTAAATTCGTCGCATTTTGAGTACCTACTATTTCCTGCGTCGCTGGGTTCCTCAGCACATACGCATTCTGCATTTTTACTTCTATAACTTCATAAGGTCCTTCATATAACAAGAAAAACTTTTTTATTTCCCTATCTTGAGCACTGGACAAATCATGTCTTTTTACTAACACTAACTGACCTACCTCATACTTGGTCCATTTACCCTTAGCATCATGTTTCTGTTTTCGTCTCTCTCCTCTAGTAAGTAAATTTTCGTTCGCCAATCTAATCTTCATGTTCCTGTCCAAAATTTGACCTTCAGGTGGGTATGTGAAAAGTTGTTCTAATATCCTGGGCGGCCTTGTTCCCCTGATCAACTCATGCGGCGTAAATCCCGTGGACTCATGGGTGGTACAATTCAGCCACTCCTCTACTTTTTTCACGTAGGATGGCCATTCTGTGTGTTTGGCGTGACAGTACGCCCGGAATATCCTACCAATCTCTCTCATCACCCGTTCTGCTTGGTTCGACTGAGGATGGTACACTGCCGTATGCTTGGGTATGATGCCTTCCCATCCAAGCGTCTGCCGCCACTTGCCGCTTATAAACTGTGGACCATGGTCAGATAATATAATTTTCGGCTTTCCCACATTAAGCATATAATCTTTTACTATTCTCTCACTAAGTACTTTACTAGTTGCCCTCTTAATACTACCTATATAACTTTACAAATTTTGAAAAAGTGTCTAAAACTACAAATACATATACCACACCCCCTCTACCTCTGGGTAACGGTCCATATAAATCAACCGCAACTAGATCAAAAGGCTTATCCACTTTTATATAATTCATCTCTCCTTCCACTCTATAATTCACCACTTTCGATTTTTGACATAAATCACACACTCTCAACACTTTTCTCACTCTCCTCTCCATATTCTTAAATATACATGATTCTTTCAAAACATTTGCACACTTTCTCGCACCAAAATGACCATACCTTATATGACAATCCCAAATAATTTTATCTATTAACCCATCAGGTATAACTAACCTCCAATCACGCTCCCCACCATCTACTTTTTTAAACAAAACGCCTTGATATACTTGAAATCGCTCATTATATTCTGATCCCGCTACATCTGTTTCTAAACTAACAATTATTTTACCCAGTTTGCTATCAGATCTTTGCAAGTTTTTAATGTCACTTAATTCCTCACCAAAAATCCTATCTTCTCTAGTTAACCTAAAAATTTCTATTTCTTTAAGGTCCCTACCAGTCTTATTATCTATAACATCTATTCTAGAAAGTGTATCTGGTACCTTATTATCTGACCCCTTTATGTACTCCCATGAAAAGTTATATTCCTGTAAGGCTAATACCCACCTGGTTAATCGGCTGTGTGTTAGCTTACATGAATTCAGAAATGACAGTGCCTTGTGGTCCGTCCGGATTATCGTAGTATTCCCTAAGATGTAGGTGCGGAATTTACCCACGGCGAACACAATGCTCAGAAGTTCCTTTTCTGTTGTCGTGTAATTCTTTTCCGCCGATAACAGCGATCTACTGGCGAAGGCGATCGTTAGGTGTTCCTTGTCGCAGCTCTCTTGGTATAACTCAGCACCTAGCGCTACATTGCTGGCGTCGGTCTGCAAATAAAAGATCTTATTAAAATCAGGATGATTCATCATTATCATGTGACTGAACTTTCTCTTAATTTCATTAAACGCAGCTCGTTCCGCATCGCCCCATCTCCACTGTTTATTCTTCTGCAGGACAGCACTCAGTTTGGATGTGGTGTGTGCGTAGTTCTCCTGAAATTTCCTGTAAAAATTGCATAAGCCTAAAAAACTCTGTAGTTGCTTAATGTTTTTAGGTTCAGGGAATCGCATTATTGCTTCGACTTTGTCAGGGTTGGCTAACATCCCCTCTTGTGTAATAATAAATCCTAAAAGTGTATCTCTGTCTGCAGAAACTTAGACTTGTCCCAATTCACTGTTAAACCCCCTCTTTGAAGCTTATCTAATACATATTCTATGTGTTCTAAATGTTCAGTGAATGTTCTAGAGGCTATCAAAATATCATCGACACACACAGTTAAAAAGTCTAAGTCCTTAGGTTGTAAAATATTATCTAAACATTTGATAAAACTGGCAACACTGGTGTTTAATCCAAAAGGTAAGCGTTTAAACTGGTAATTCTTACCGTTAAAAAGAAAAGCTGTATATTTCCTACTCTCTGTTGCTAATGGTACTTGCCAGTATCGCCAGTATCCAGCGGTCAGGTCTAAAGACGTCATGTATTTGACTCCGCTAAACTTTTGTAAAATCTCATTTATGGGTTCTGGAGATTCTCTGTCCGGTATAATAATCTGATTGATTTTTCTAGCATCTAAACATAACCTTACCTTGCCATCCTTCTTTATCACTACCACCAAAGGGTTTGAATAAGGTGATACTGAGCGTTCAATTATGCCTCCTTGCATCATCCGGTCTAATTCCTCCTGTACAGCCCTCCTCTTCGAAAACGGCACCGGGTAGCTTCTCTGCATGTATGGTGCGTGGTCCCGAACTTTCAACTCACAGATATAGTCCTTCGCTTTCCCTGGTGATTCATCAAACACCCCTCTGTACTGCTCCACAACTGCCCACAGCTCCTCTCGCTGAGTACTTCCTACAACTGTATTTTCATTGGAAAATTTATCGGCTCTATTTGCCCACACACTCTCATTACGCTCATGCATCTCTCTCTCCTCATTTTTTACACCCTCACTCTCTAGACATATATTTATTTTAGTTTCTATTTCCCTATCACTTATCTGTTTATGTAACATTTTTATTCCAGTGACTTTAGCTTCATTTACTACTTTCTTAAACTCTATTCTGACTGGTTTATTCCCCTTCTCAAATTTTACTATTTGTTTATTAAAATCTATCACTGCTCCGTTTCTTTCCAAAAAATCATTTCCCAATATTACATCTAGACTTAACCCTTTAACTACTAGGAAAGTGTTTTCAAATTCTACTTCATTTATTAAAATATTTAATTGTACTTGTCTGGTCATTCTTTTACTTCTCACCCCAGTTACCCCCACTACAGTGACCCCTGCAACTGGTAATGACGGTATATTCTTGTTTAACTCTTTTAATTCACCCATGACATTTTCAGAAATCACTGATATCTCGCTACCGGTATCAATTAAAGTTTTATAATTCTTACCTTCAATGTTAATCGTCACCTCAGTCAATCCTGTTCTGCGTTCCACCACCTTGTTCTCCTCTTCTTCTAACAACTCTTTTGCCATATCCATCTTGATGACGTTGTTTGTGTATTCGTTAATTACTTGGACCCGGTCCTCCGTTGACAATGGTTGGGCCCGCTTCCCCATTGTCTTCCTCAGTTTTCCGTGGATGGACCTGCCACAGCTTGATGATTTCCTCCTCTACCTCTATTATGATTTCCTCCTCCTCGAGGCGCTCCTCTATAAAATTCTCCTCCTCTCGACTGTTGATTTGGTGGTGGGTTTGTCCTCTCATTTCTGGCGCACTCCCTGGTTCGATGACATCTAAAACAATTCGTTCTATTAGCATAGTTATCAATTTCACAGGCTCTACACCTCCAACTCTCGCCCCTATTATCGAAACTTCCTCCCCGCGCTCCTCTATGAAAATTCTGTGTACCCCTGTTATGATGGAAATTATTATTATTATTATGGTGTGGTACTACTGGTGTGTTTGGACGTCGTCCCATGTCGCGTTCCCCTATATTCTGTAATACATCTAACATGTTTTCTAACTCGCTTATATCTGTAATCTCTCTAGTCATTAAAGTTATTTGCACCTCTCTGGGCAGGTGTTTGCTAATATGTCGTACAAATGATCGGAATGGCAACGGCGGTTCTAAATACTTTGCTTCGTTATAAATGGTCATCACATATATGGTTAGGTGGTTATTAATCCTACCAAAATTCCCATTACCCATTATTTTACTTCTTAGTATTTCTTGGTCTTCTTCTGACCAATATTTGTTGCGAAAAGCTATCTCAAAATCTTCATAACTTTCCCATTCGGTATGGTGTACTTCCGACCATATCTCGGCACTACCTTTGAAACATTTGATAATCTTCAGCAACTTAACCTCCCAGCTACTATTATTAAACCGATTAAATTCCCTAACCCTATTTAAAAATTGCATTGGGTGTACTCTACGATTGTCACAATTGAAAGTTTCTAATTCTACTTCATTATTTGTATCTCGTGTCATAAATATGCGCTCAGTAACATTGTTTACATTTTGATTTTTCACTAAACTTAATTCATCTCGCATATTACTAATATTTTGTTCAAGTGAATACAATTTTTTATCATTACTATATTCAGACTGTACATTATTTTTTGCTATTACTTCAATAGATTCATTTACTGCTTGTATCTCTGTCTTATAATTACTTTCAATTTCATTTATTTTAGAGTCTATCTTATTTTGGTGTTCATCAATATTCTGACTAAATTTTTCAACTGTCATTACTACACTACTCAACTTACATTCAGTTTCAATATTACATTTAATAATTTTAGATTCTAAGTCATTGTTATACTCATTCATTGAATTTACTAATATTTCATTGTTTTCATTGATTTGCTTCTCAACTCTGTCTATCTGACTATCTATTTCACTAAATTTAACATCTGTCTTTTGTATTGAATCATCTAACTTGGTTTCTACTTGACTGATTTTATTAGTAAATTCTACTTTGGTATTTTCACAATGTTTGTTAATTTCTTGTATCTCATGTTTCAACTCTTTATTCTGATTTTTTAATAACTCTTGCATATCGTTTTTCTGTTCATTAAAAAGTAATTTCATCATCTTGATCATCTCATTATCTTCAGCCGTTTTGTTCATGACTGGTGTTGAGTGAACACCTTCATGCATGATTTGAGATTCAGTTATGCTTATCTGGCTTTCATCTACACTGTCAGTGACGCCGACAGTTTCATGATTGTCTGCCATTTTTCTTAAAAAATTTTTATATATATATCTTCATATAATCTTATTGTACATAACATATACTTATTGAAAAATATTCTACTCACCCATATTAAACATAACCTCTTACGTCTAATTTACGTATGCATAAAATTTTCTTTTCTACTTCAAACAATCATTCTGTTTTCCCCGTAGGCCTATATTTATATAATTTCATTTATATAAATCGTCCCTCATCTTCGGGCGCCACTGATACGTTTGATATTATTGATATTTTTTTTTTTTTATCATTGATACAAACAAGGTTAAAGTAATTGAGCACATTAATTTTTGGGTAGCCATCTTGTATCGCCAACTTCTTAAAAGAGAGAAAAAAAAAATATATACGTGCTTACCCTGCTTACGTTCATACGGGTTCTTTTTGGCGAACAGGAAAATCAGAATGTTGTTTGAACAAATAAAGAGAACGTTATTTGTTTCGTCATTCATTAAAATTTATTAACCTTTCTGGAAAAACGCACATAAAATGAAATTAAGAAAACAACTTTTAATAAAAAAATTAACATTTTAGTGTAACAAGAAATCAACATTTTACATAGAAATAATCCCTATACTACTAGGGTTAGTTTTAACTACGGAAACCAGCACTTCATCCCTATTTATATAATCAAACAAAACCTCACACTCGCTCACATACTACCCCCCATTTTAAAATCTTTCCCTAAATTTCCCATTTTTTATTCAGTTTTATTTATTTATATATTTAAACCAGCATTTTATTATTATTATTTTTTGAATGTCTACTTTCCTGTATATGAGTTCGACTCCTGGGGTGTCTCCTCATGGCGTGCACTGTTTTGCGGTTATATTGTTTTATAGTTCGCACTATTACATTTTTACGGCCGAAAACTGTTTGTGTTTAAGATATAAATATAAAGATTCACATTTTATTGTATGCGGGCCCGCACTTATGTTCCGAAACTTTTACATAGCTGTTGCTCGCGCGAGCATTGAGATTGGACTGGGGAGATTTACAGGCGCTATTTTGTGAAGCGGCTGTTGTTCGCCAATTCTTATTGGTTTACAGTTTGTATTCGTTCGCCAGTGGACTGTTTTTGGCTTGTTGACAAAACTGGTGACACACATCGTTATATAAGTTGCTGACGCAACGCATCGCCTGATGTCTGGTTATATAATTTGTTGACAGATTTTGCTACATAACGTGTTTACGTTTTCCGGGTTCGTCATTGTCCTTGAACTGACTCTGGTACATTTGCAGTTGTTATTAAACTGTCCACACAATTATTAAACAATTCTCACAGTCAATGCTGCCACTGTTATTATTGTTTTAAACAGGAAATTTACCCAAGTCTATAATTTCTGTCCCTATCGCCAATTATGTTATTTATTATTTATAAAAAAAAAATACAAATTATGTCATTACCCCAGGTATGCCCAAAAATGCCCCGCTACAAGTGGAAGTAACACTGTAAAGGTAAACTTAGTAAGGTCTAAGAATACATTACCTATTTTTAAGCTTACAGTGTATTAAGTGTCAAAAAAACAAATGATATGCAGGTAACAAGTAGCAAACACATAAGAAATGAAAAATACCTAAAAATATGACATGTCAATCATTCCATGTGACATGTCTCGTTTTGTAATACAATGAATGGGTGTATCTTCTTCTTCTGCACTACAAGGATTAGGAATTTGCCTGTTCCGTCCTCACAAACTTACGACCACCGTTTTCGTGGTCTTCCTATATCTCTTTTCCCTCTTCAGTTGTAGTTAAGTATTTTTTGGGTATTCTCCCATTTCCCATTCTATTTATGTGTTGTTTCCATCTTTCTTTATATTCAGTTATTTTTTCATTTATTGCATATACATTTAGTTCATTTCGCATATCTTCATTTTCTACTAAATCTCTTGTGCAGCCTTTGACCCATCTCAAAAATCTCATTTCTGCTGCCTGTATTTTACTGTCTTCTTTTTTGGTATTTATCCAACTTTCACTCCCATACATAAGTACAGGTACAGCCATTGTTTTATAAAATGTTATCCTTGTGTCTTTTCGTGTTTTGTTATGTGATGTTCTATTTATTGTGCCACATATTGCCTAGAACTTATTTATTTTATTTTCCATGTCATTGTCATAATTGTAGCTTGTGTTGCAGCCCAAATATGTAAAATTTGATAATTGTTCGATTGGCTTATTGTTGACAATTATTTTGAACCTAACGGGATACTTGCCTTGGAAAGCTATAACTTTCATCTTATGCAAGGAAATTTGAAGATTATATTCTGGACATATTTGATTCAGTCGTTGCACTGCCAGTTGTAATTTATCTTCACTCTCCTGTGTATATACATTACAGAGATTTTATTTCTGGAATAAATTCGTAGAAGGATAATTAGTGTAGGCTAGTGTACAATGTACAGTACTGAGTGCTTACCGTTCCATGAACACATGTTTTGAAAAATGCATATCTGGGGTAGTTATGAAGAAACTAAACCTTTATTGTGTTAGGAGCACAATAGCGTACAGTATTTATAACCCATTCAGCAGTACTGAGTAAACTACATTATAATTTTTCAGATTTTTTTTGTTAAATTAATTTTCTTTGCTTAATTAGCTAAATGTTGTTTGTTATACTTGAGAAATGATTTTGTTTTACCTGAGACTCTTTTCCATATAACTCTGTAGAAACCAATTTTTTTTTCTAAAATTTGTTCATATTAACCAAGAACTCATATTAACTGAGATAATTATAACCAAGTTCCACTGTACTTGAATTGTCAAAATATTACTGTAAAATAGAACATATACTAGTAAGTTAGTATAATGTACTGTCAAATGTTAGTAATATATTAAATATTCGTATATTTAACACTTTAATGAACCACGGTAAAATTCATTTTTCATCCCTGGGGGACCAAGTCTATTTTTCATCTGCATCAGCCTTGTAATCAAGTAAAAAATAGTATGTAGTCACTTATTTTCCTTTTTGAGTCTAATAATATCAACATTGAGTCTATCAAATCAACATTTGGGTATCCAGTCCTGTGCTGTCATTTTGAGTATATCTGTGTATCAGCTTAGAGGTCTGTTTGTCTCAATTCAACAATTTTCTTTGTCCATCTACTACATTTTAGTCTAGCACATACCCACGCCCATCTCTATTTCAATTCTACAAAAGGTTTTACAATATTTGTTAGTTTTTTTCTTTATCATATAATGTTATTGATATTACTGCTAATGCCAAGTACGCTTCTCTCCCTTCAATTTCGAGCTACTTTTCCATTTTTTCTTAATTATTTTATACAATAGGTACGTAGACTCAACGTGTTAAAAAACCACTGCTTTGTTTGATAATATAATATTTCACTTTGGTTGAATTCTTTTAAGATAAACATAATAATTCCAGAACATTTTTAGTTCTGGAATTACTGCATGTAAATAGTTAAGAGATTGCATACATTTAAAACATGTTATTTCTATAACATGCTGAAAGTTATAATTTCTTATATTCTTGATATTATGTTATGCTGGATGCAAGAATGAGTATTCTTAGGTAATTACTGAAGTAGGGTAACTATTAACTTTTGTGTAGGTTATACTAAGTCATAGACTTGAAATATAGTATTGTAACATTGACAGATAAATATATTATTATATACATACCACCAAAATCAGTAAAGTTTCAATGTTTTTAAATTATTGAATAAGGCCTTTTCGAAATTATTATAATTTCATCATCAGTTCCATTAAAATGTTCTTGTTGTGATGTCTTCTTTTATATTGTTACGACGGTCTACTCGATCGTCGTAGGTACAGTGGAAACAAAATAAGTACAAGACACCAATTAAGTCACTAATCACACCTTTAATTGTTATAGTAAAACAGTTCGTAATTAACAACACAGTGTCTACAACAAATCAAATGAAATTGTTCATACGCAATAAAATGTCCACTAATATTAAAACTCAACTGTATTACAATTATACCGTCCGAATACAAAACGCAACACTTCACTAATAACTACTTGAACGTACACCGTAACAACCCGAACCGCTCTGTAAAATATATCGCACTAATACTCTCGAACCGCACAGTCAAAAATCTCGCATTGAACTGAAAAACTAAGGCCGCGGAGCGAAGTATTTATAGTTACGCTACACACACCAGAAGCTTCCAAACTGCGTCTTATCTCTCGCGAACTACGTAATTGCTGCGGCCTTGACACAGTCCGAGCGCCCGAGCGAAGGCTGGCAAAGTCGAGAAATTTCTCGTAACATGCGTTTAGTAGCACGTACACCACATGCTTACGTCGAGATCTTTCTGGCACATTCGATAAACACCTAGATTGTTCTACGCTGTCGTAGCACTGCACCCTCCTTAAGCCTGTTCGTCCCGAACTGGCAAAGCGTCTCTAAATTTGTATTTAGCCAGGCGATCTAGGTGGACGACCTTGAACTTTCGCTGTCCTTCCTGTTGAATCCGATAAACATCGTTAATCCTTTTTTTTACAGTGTAGGGTCCTTCCCAGTTAGACTGAAGCTTAGGTGAGCGACCACGACGGCGCTTTGGATTGAACAACCAGACCTGATCTTCTTGGAAACCCACACTATTGCTGCGAATGTCATACCGAGTTTTCATTTTATCACTGGCAATCTTGAGCCGTCCTCTTACCAAGCGATTCATTTCTCGCAGTTGGTTTTCTAATTGCAAGGAATAGTTCTTTGGCTCTTAGGACTGAGTCTCAGGTGATCCAAACATCAAGTCCCCAGGAAGACGAATCTCCTGCCCAAACACCAATTTTGCTGGAGTCATGCCGGTTGTGTCATGTACTGATGATCTATACGCCATAAGGAATAGTGGTATACGTTGGTCCCAGTCTGTTTGGTTCTCGTCAACAACTTTCGAAAGATGCTGCTCAAGTGTCCTGTTGAATCTCTCAACCATCCCGTCCGACTGAGGATGCAGAGGCGTTGTCCTGGTCTTTCGAATTCCAAGTAGACGGCATAATTCTTTAAACACTCCTGATTCGAAATTTCTCCCTTGATCCGTATGGATTTCCATAGGGGCTCCATAACGGCAACAGAAGTTGTGAACTAACTGCTTTGCCACAGTGGTAACCTCCTGATTTGGAATTGCGTAGGCTTCCACCCACTTAGTACAGTAGTCACCTACAACCATGATGTACCGGTTTCCATTGTCAGTAACTGGGAATGGTCCAGCAATGTCTATGGCAATTCTCTCAAAAGGTTGTCCAACGTTATACTGTCTCATTTTTCCCCTGCTTCTGGTTTGTGGGCCCTTGCTTGCAGCACATATTTCACACGTCCAAACCCATTCCTCTACGTCGTGGCGAAGATGAAGCCAATAGAATCGCTTCCGTATTTTGTCAAGGGTTTTGTTAACGCCAAGATGGCCTCCAGATGTTCCATCATGCATCTCCTTCAAAACAGACTGCACTTTACTTCGGGGAACTATCAACTGCATGACCACGTCTCGTCCATTTGCACTTTCCCAAGCCCTTTTCAGCAATCCGTTTTCTAAGGTGAGAGATTCCCATTGTGCCCAGTAGCCCTTCAGCACTTCGGAACCATGGCAGATATCTTGCCAATCCGGGCGGCGACCTTCCTCTTTTGCTGTCAAGATCGGTCCAATGTCTTCATCAGTAATCTGTTCTTGTCGACAGTCTTGTGTTGTCCAGCCATCAGCCAGGAAATTTACAGTGATGGCTTGAACATGTTCGCTTGGGTTTTGTTCTTCCTTTCTGTGGCAATGTAGGCAGTCTTCCGGGCATGGTCTTCGTGATAAGCCATCTGCATTACCGTGCAGGCGCCCCCGCCGATGTTGTACCTTGAAGTTGTACTCTTGCAGACGTTCGAGCCACCTTGCCAACTGTCCTTCCGGATTTTTAAATCTCAAGAGCCATGCAAGTGCAGCATGGTCAGTACGTAGTGAAAACTCTCTCCCATAGAGGTATTTATGGAAGTGCTCCAAAGCTCTGACAGTTGCCAACAACTCTCTTCTTGTAACACAATAATTTCTCTCTGGTTTAGAAAGCGTCTTGCTGTAATACGCTATTACTCGTTCTTCACCGTTCTGCACTTGAGACAAAACTGCTCCTAGACCAGTATTGCTTGCATCTGTGTCTACGATGTACTTCCCTTCGGAAGCTGGAAAAGCGAGAATTGGCTGCGAACATAATGCAATCTTCAACGTTCTAAATGCTTGTTCACACTCTCTCGACCATTGGAAGTTTCGTTTATTTTCCGTTAGCTCATGTAGTGGTTTAGCAATAGTAGCGAAGCCTTTCACAAAACGTCGGTAATATGAGCATAACCCCAGGAAACTCCGAACTTCGTGTTTATTCTTCGGAACTGGCCAGTCTCTTACGGTGTCTACTTTATTAGGATCCATGCTAACGCCCGCTGCCGAAACCAGATGGCCCAAATACTGTACTTCCTTCTGGAATAGAGAACACTTCTTCGGGCTCAGCTTCAGTTGTGCACCGTGAATTCTAGTTAGAACTTCCTTAAGGTTTTCCAAGTGATCTTCGAAAGTCTTCCCGATCACTATAACATCGTCTAAGTAAACAAGGCAAGTTTTCCATGTCAGGCCTCGGAGTATCAGGTCCATCAATCTCTCAAATGTTGCCGGTGCATTACAGAGTCCAAATGGCATGACGTTAAATTGGAATAAGCCACTTGGGGTCGAGAAAGCGGTCTTTTCCTTGTCTTCTTGATGAAGACCCACTTGCCAATATCCACTCTTCAGGTCCAATGTGGAAAACCACTGTGCTCCGGACAACGTGTCGAGTGTATCGTCAACGCGAGGTAATGGATAGCAGTCTTTCTTTGTAACGTCATTTAACCTCCGGTAGTCTACGCAGAAACGCAATCCACCATCCTTCTTCGCTACCAGCACTACAGGGGAAGACCAAGCACTTGACGAAGGTTCAATTACTCCCTCTGTCAACATGTCCTGTACTAACCGAGACATCTCCTCTTGTTTAGATAATGGAGGCCTTCGAGGAGGTTGGCGTATCGGTGTTGTGTCCCCGGTATTGATGCGATGTTGCACAAGAGAGGTTCTTCCCAGTGACTGTTCTCGAACTGCAAAACAATCTTTGAATTCGTGTAAAAACTGTCCGAGTTCTTTTACCTCACCACTTGAGAGGTCGTTAGAAGATCTGTTCAATAATTCTTGCAGTTCCTCTGGTAATTTAGAAGTATCCGACAAACTGGGTCTTCGTTGCGTTATTCCGGCTACCCAGGCCACAGGAGTCAATTTGCCTAGGAGCGTATTGCTTTGTAAAGTGATAGCTTGATCCAAAATATTCGCCACTCTAATAGGTACATTTCCGGTTTCGTCAGGTTTTACTAAACTTCTGGCAATTAGTATGCCCGGTGTGCTGACTACCTGGGGTTCGAATATAGAGCACTGATTGCCCCTAGTATCTACCGCAGTTCTAACCATGATGATCTTTTCGGAGTTTGGCGGAACAGTTACGGCCACTTGGTTTATGACGTCCATCGATTTTTCTGCTGTCGTCATTGTTGATAGCATTACCTCTTCGCCTCCGATTCTCAAGACATTGTTTTTGAAGTCGACTATAAATCCGTATGCGTTCATAACGTCCACACCAAGAATTGCTTCATCCACAATGTCTGCAACAAGTACTTGATGATTAAACTCAAGTCTACCGAGGCGTAGGTGTATCTCCACTTTTCCGTACACTTTTACAGGCCGTCCAGTAGCTGTTCGCAAGCTGCAAGAGCACCAGATTGGCTTGAGATCTTTCACCACGTCGGGGCGCACAATAGAAACTGTTGCGCCTGTGTCAACTGTAATCGAGGTTGGCCTTTCTTGAACAAATCCGGTAACTACCAAGTTCCCGGTGTTTTTCTGAAGCGTAGAAATTGCGTATTCTCTAGGGGCTTCGTTCCTCCAGTTAGTCAGCACACGCCCCGTTGCACCGACTATTGCTCGTTTCCCTGCTGCTGAATTCTAACCCGACAATCTCGTTGTAGATGTCCAGGTTTCCCACATCGATAACACTTCGGTCTTCCATCCTTTCTTATTTTGTTCTGTGGCGCCGACCGTCGAGTCTCTGTTCCTTGTTCTTCTTCCTCATCGTCTGTGCCGTCGCGATCTTTTAGCTCGCGCACTTTATGACTTGTCCAACCAGACGCTGATTTGGCGGCCTCAAATTGCAAAGCATGTACCAGGGTGTCCGCACTGTTCTGGTGTCTTGCCATTCGTAACACTTGCTGTAGTTCGTTATCTCGGACACCGGCAGTAAATGTCTGCATCGCAAAACGCGTTCGAAAATCTTCTGGCGCTTCAGGATAGGCCAGTCTAATTAGTCTGTCGATACTTGCTTCAAACTCTTGAAGACTTTCCCCGGAATGCTGTCGCCTTACTCTCAACTGGGTGCAGTACACATCTCGCAAATGTTTATCACCATACCGTAATTCCAGAGCTTTTATCAACTCGGCATAGGTGTTCTGGCTGTCAGGTGGCACTTTTTGTAGTAGTTCTGCCGCGGGTCCTTTTAATGGAAGAACAAGTGAAACAGCCTTGTCTTTTTCTGTCCAATTATTTGCGCATGCAGCAGCTTCAAATTGGCGGAGGTACGTTGCCCAGTGAGTGCTTACGTCAAAGGTTGGAGCTTTGACATGAACTGTCCCTACTGCAGGCAAAGTGACTTTCTCTGTTAACTTATTTTCTGTGTATTTTTCTGTCTTGATCACTGGTACAGTCTGTTCAGAAATTTGTTTTGGTTGAATCTTCATGCACTGTTCAACTTCAATTTTAATTTGTTCTCTTATGTTTGCCATTGAGTTTTCTACTGCAGATATTTTTGTTGACATAACTTCTTCCACAGTCAAGACAGATTTTTCTACTTCAGCTATTTTTAATGTCATTGATTCTTGTACCTCCGATATTTTAGTAACTTGTTTATTAAGCTCACCTCGTAGGACACCCAATTCTGCGGTACTGTGTTCTTGCAACTGTTTCTGCATAACTTCAAAGAGAGCTTCCGTTTTATCTGCTTCTTGCTTACGTTTCTCATCCTGTCGTTTTTCTGCTTCTTCCCTTTCCTGTCTTCGTTCTTCTTTTTGTCGTATTTCTGCTTCTTCCTGTGTCTGCCGCAGCAGTGTTTGTAAAGCTTCCATCATCTGACTGGGATCCATGTTTACTGATTAATTACGAATCACACTCGTCTTGTACAAAGCGTCCACTGTTTCCACTGTTAACCGTTCTATCCCAGTTCTGACACCACTGTTACGACGGTCTACTCGATCGTCGTAGGTACAGTGGAAACAAAATAAGTACAAGACACCAATTAAGTCACTAATCACACCTTTAATTGTTATAGTAAAACAGTTCGTAATTAACAACACAGTGTCTACAACAAATCAAATGAAATTGTTCATACGCAATAAAATGTCCACTAATATTAAAACTCAACTGTATTACAATTATACCGTCCGAATACAAAACGCAACACTTCACTAATAACTACTTGAACGTACACCGTAACAACCCGAACCGCTCTGTAAAATATATCGCACTAATACTCTCGAACCGCACAGTCAAAAATCTCGCATTGAACTGAAAAACTAAGGCCGCGGAGCGAAGTATTTATAGTTACGCTACACACACCAGAAGCTTCCAAACTGCGTCTTATCTCTCGCGAACTACGTAATTGCTGCGGCCTTGACACAGTCCGAGCGCCCGAGCGAAGGCTGGCAAAGTCGAGAAATTTCTCGTAACATGCGTTTAGTAGCACGTACACCACACGCTTACGTCGAGATCTTTCTGGCACATTCGATAAACACCTAGATTGTTCTACGCTGTCGTAGCAATATGTATAAAATGTTGTTATCTTTGTCCATTATATCTCACTGCACTTCATATTGAATCTTCCACTGCCATCATTATTTGGTGAAACCAAGCAAGTCATATATTGAAATAGTTGAGCATTTTCGAATATTGTCTGCTGATTCATCAATTTGTTATATTTTTTATGTAGGTATATATATAAATTTTCTAATTTTATAATATCATTTTTATTATTATTTACTTCTGTTATTTCCATATTGTTGGTTATATCTGTTATATTATGATTCATATCAATACGGTGATCAGCTATATTGGATATTCCCGTTTTTTATTATTAAAGGCTCTGATATGTTCCATAAATCTCTGTTTGCAATTTCTATATGTTCTACCGATGTACATGTAGTCACAATCATTACACTTTATTTTGTATATTCCACTTAATTTTTATATATCATAGTCTTTTCTATTTATTATTATGTTGTATATACTTTTATTTGGTTTGTATGCATATTGTAACGTAACACGGGTATTAGCGAAAGTCTCGTTTATTCGTTAAGCTTTCCTAATTAAGCCCTACTTTAGTACGTCATTCTGTAACGTGTGTTATATCTCTGATCGTTACTTATTAATTATTATTTATATTTTCGAATGTTTCAAAAGCGGTTATATCTATGTACCGAAATAAAACTGAAATCGAGTGTGTGTGTGATTTGGGAGAGTTCAATGACGTTGCTTGACCATAGTTAGAAGAGAGAGGACCAAGGATATTATCCCCGGAGTATACAATTACTTAATTTAAATATTCGCCGCTCATGAGACCAGATGATTTTGACGTCTGCCTCAAAATTTTTTGGTTAAATAAACACCTATTGTCGGTGATACTTTCCCGGCGGTTCGTCCTCTTCTTGGTGTCCTGAAAGTCTGTAACAACTACCCTCTACAAGAAATAATACACATTTTATTATTTATAACAAAATATTCAGGGTATTTATTTATTGAATACACTGATTTTTCTCTTCTCCCAATACAACAAAATATTATAATCGATTTTTTCTGTCAACACCACATTGGTTCGATCTAATTAGGTAAACATTGGAATTATAACAAATTATTTTCTTATCCTTGATTAAACATTAAACAATAAAGAATTCATTTATTAATTTCCCCAGGGTTAAGGGTAAGTTCTTTGTGTTATGAGACGGTCAGAAATGAATAATAAAATACTACGCTTTACAGAAAAAAAAAATTATATTTGTTTTTTCCGTAGTATGTAGTTCCGGGTTTATCCGCTAGAGTACAGGTTATGTCTTTATTATAAACACGAAATCAGTTACTGAATACTGAAACTGCACAAAGATTCGTTATGAGGATTTCTTGGTTAACAATTATTAATAAAGTTTGTTTTACCTCTTTTCTTGAAGTGTTTACTTGGATGGTGTTGTTTCTAGTGTTGGAGTTATAGTTGTTTTGTAATTTAGTTAAATTTTTCTAAGATACAATCTCACCAAAATCTCGAAGTGCCGTCAAACTAGGCCTGATCTGGTAGCTAGGTTATTTCAAATTTTCATCGAATAAAGGACGTTAAAGTTGATACTTGAAGGAGTTCTAACATAAGGTGGATACTACTCGTTAATTTTTATTAAATTTAGCACTATTTCCAAAAGTTTTCATAGGGTTTTTTCAAATTTTAGATGGCATTACACTTTTTTCCAAACGAACGTTTTTCAATCGTTTTAACAATTAATTTATATTTTGTTAGTTGGTTACTGTTAGTAACCAAGAATTTTTATATCATTTTTTATTGGTGCATCTATATACTTTTGAGTATATAGGCGGTTTTTAATTATTATAAATTTATTTCTTATTTATATAAAAGTAATCGTTTTTAACTTTTGTTTATTATTCAATTTAATTTATATAAGGTTTTTCCTTCTATTTCCTCTTAACTTTATAAATAGGTCTTTAATATTTTTATTTCCTTTAATAGTATTTATTTATTATTTGCTTATAATATCCTTACACTAAACTATTTTCTTCTGCCATTTTACTCATACAATATTATTTTATTTTATTATTATATTATATCTAACTATTTTATATTTAACCCTGGGTTATCTTATATTCAAACACAACCATTATATTAAATATAAAATTAGACCTAGGTACAAAATCTTTGTGGCCTATACAATATAAATTACACAAAATTCAAACAAAATACATAATTGGTCAGTAGCAATTTGGTCTACTGTTACAATTAATTGTTTCTCCATCTACAGCATAATTTTGTGAGATGCTCCTTTTAAAAACACTTACGTTCTCACTGTGTACACTATAGCTCACATTGTACCCTTTATATCACTTAATTATAGTTTATAGTGTTTTGTAATACAAAGTAATCTCTAGCTATGTATATTATACTCATTTCTGACCTTTATAGTGGGGTGATTACGTTACCATTTTTTGGGACTGGTTTATGTAACGTTACATAAAGCCCCCCCCCCCCCCACTAGAACAGATTTATTTTCGTTTTGCTTGTTTCAAAATAAATTGTTGACCTGTTCAATCTTCATATTCTTGTTTATATCTTCATAAGATCTCCCTTTCTAATTGTTTATACACCTGTTATTCGGGTTATGGTAATAAGCTGGATTTTATATTCAACTCTCTCTCTCTCTCTCTCTCTTGGAGGCATATTCGTTAATGATTTATTTCTCTGGGTAATGGTCTTCCACATTTTACTTGATAAAGGCTGGTCACACTCATTATATTAAACTTGTTTTAACACTTATTTCTATTTACTTCTATAAATTCGCTTTCTCAATTAAGCTTCTGTCTGCTATCTTCCTTCTATTTTCTACATTTATACTTCTGGAATCTAATATCACTCTTTTCAACTATTTTATAATTATCCCGTAAATATTCAATTTCCCTAACATTTTTCCCTATCCTGTGTGGTGGTTCAGTTCGGGTGGCCACTTTTGGGTCCATAACTCCGCTGTCCATCCTTACACCTTCTGAGACCAGGGGAACATCATCCCTGCTCAGGACAATTATTGCCGGAACATTTCTACGGTCAATTCGTTATAATAAAAAGATTACAAGTAGTCGATTAGCGACTAATACTAAACACTTTTGGGGTTCTTCATACTGTTGCTGTTTGCATTTAATTATATATTTCCTCTTCTTCTTGATTCCTTCTTCTTTATCATTAACTAATAGCATATAACATTATTGATAGGCATTATTTTAAAATCCTTTTAACTTTCCTTCTTGTGACATATTTTCTTCGTATCATTTCTTCCTATATCATTTTCCAATTCCGAGAAATTCTAAATTATAGTTGTATTAATTATCATCCTCCTTCAGCTTCATTGTAGTCATTAAATTATTCTTCTTATTTGAGCACATTACCATCAAAAATATTATTTTTTCTATCATTCCATTTTAAATCAGTTCTTTATAAATATTGTTTAATCATCTGTTCTCTTTTTCTTGGTGGTTTGTTGTTTGTTAAATCAAATTATATCGTTTTGAAATATTTAAAATAAGTTGTACTTACATACTTTTTATTAAATCATATTGTTCCTGAATAAATATTTAGTAAGTTGTCCTTACATGCTTTTATAATTTTGGGGTTTTATTTAATCATATGGTTCCTGAATAATTTAGTAAGTTGTCCTTATGTGCTTTTTGAGTTTTGGGGTTTTTTATTCTTTCCAATGGGTTGCTTGGTCGGTATCAGAAAATCAGTCCCCTTTTTTCTGGTTGGTTATTGTTTAGTTTAACCATGGTCCATTAACTCAGGTAGTCCCTTTTCTCGGATTACTGGGGTGTTTGGAATTAATTCTCTCCTTGACAATCTTCTTACCATCCGGCTCTCCCACTTTTCTGCTATAAAACATTCATTTAAGTACCGGTCTTCCGTCATTGTTAGTTCCTTTTTAACTAACAGGTATTGTACCTTCTCTGACATAACATATTCACTCATTTTTAATATCATTCCATTCTCTTTGACCTCTGTCTTATTTACCCAACGTTTTGCTGGTATATTTCGTATTAAAGATATAGCTGATGTTGTCAGATACTCTTCGATCGTGGATATATTTAAGTGATATTAAATTTATTTAAGTTCTTCTTTATTATTTTATGGTGGTTTACCTTGGCCATTTTTATAAAGTTTTTTCTATAATTCATACTTTTACTTAACTCCCTTCGCTCATTAATGGGGATGTTAAATGCACTAATTAATCCACCCTTCCTCATCTCCAATTCTTCTTTCGTATTCAATATTTTCTTTCTACCTATTTTTCTTATTTTCTTGATATTCTCTTCCATAGTTTGAATATCCTTTTTGTTGTGGTTATTTTTATTTTCAGAGAATATTACATCTTGGTATACTCTAATTTCTATTTCCTTCCTACTCTCTTCTGTATTCGGACTTACTTTAATACCTTCTGAAGTGCTGTCTAATGTTTCATCCAAATTAGTGAAACTACTGTCCATTTGCTTATTTGTCTCCTCCTTGTATGTATCTGCTTTTTGGATAAGCGTATTAACATTTTCAAACTTCTCTCCGAAAGTTTCCCATATCTCCTTATTGAAATTCTCCATTTTACCCTCAAATTATTTTAAATTTTCGTTTATTTTCTCAATTTGTTTAAACTGTCCCTCAAGGTTTCATTTTGCTTCCTTGAGTTCTCCTCCTGTTTCCTAAAGTTTTCATCTATTTTGTCAAATTTTTTGTTCAAGGTTTCATTTTGTTTCCTTGAGTTTTCATCTATTTTATCAAATTTTTCCTCCTGTCTCCTAAAATTTTCTTTATTTTCCTCATTGGTTTGCTTTAAGTTTTCCTCCTGTTTCCTAAAATTCTCTTTATTTTCCTCATTGGTTTGTTTGTTTTGTTCCTTAAAAGTTTCCTCCTGTTTACTAAATTGTTCAGCCATAAATTTCATCATGTCTTGCCAATTTGGTTCTTCTCTGGCTATCGCTTTATCTGGTTGGTCCCCTTGGGCATCCTCTTCAATTCTTTCTTTTTCCGTGTTTGTGACTACTTCGGTTTCTTCTTTATCACCGGTTGGTTGTTCCATTTCACTGTCTGTGATTACTTCTATTTCTTGTTCCTGTCCACCTTTTTCCTTCTTGTCTTCTGCCCTCTTCTTCGATCTGCCTCTGGTATTATGCATTTCTTGTTTTCTCATAGCTGCCGATGATAATTAGGTTTTTTGTTATATTATTTTGTTGAATATCTCAAAATTCTTTTCTAATTACAGCCCTTTTACGTTGAGCGCCATTTTGTAACGTAACGCGGGTATTAGCGAAAGTCTCGTTTATTCGTTAAGCTTTCCTAATTAAGCCCCACTTTAGTACGTCATTCTGTAACGTGTGTTATATCTCTGATCGTTACTTATTAATTATTGTTTATATTTTCGAATGTTTCAAAAGCGGTTATATCTATGTTTACCGAAATAAAACTGAAATCGAGTGTGTGTGTGATTTGGGAGAGTTCAATGAAGTTGCTTGACCGTAGTTAGAAGAGAGAGGACCAAGGATATTATCCCCGGAGTATGCAATTACTTAATTTAAATATTCGCCGCTCATGAGACCAGATGATTTTGACGTCTGCCTCAAAATTTTTTGGTTAAATAAACACCTATTGTTGGTGATACTTTCCCGGCGGTTCGTCCTCTTCTTGGTTTCCTGAAAGTCTGTAACAACTACCCTCTACAAGAAATAATACACATTTTATTATTTATAACAAAATATTCAGGGTATTTATTTATTGAATACACTGATTTTTCTCTTCTCCCAATACAACAAAATATTATAATCAATTTTTTCTGTCAACACCACATTGGTTCGATCTAATTAGGTAAACATTGGAATTATAACAAATTATTTTCTTATCCTTGATTAAACATTAAACAATAAAGAATTCATTTATTAATTTCCCCAGGGTTAAGGGTAAGTTCTTTGTGTTATGAGACGGTCAGAAATGAATAATAAAATACTACGCTTTACAGAAAAAAAAAATTATATTTGTTTTTTCTGTAGTATGTAGTTCCGGGTTTATCCGCTAGAGTACAGGTTATGTCTTTAAACACAGGTTCGTGTTTATAAACACGAAATCAGTTACTGAATACTGAAACTGCACAAAGATTCGTTATGAGGATTTCTTGGTTAACAATTATTAATAAAGTTTGTTTTACCTCTTTTCTTGAAGTGTTTACTTGGATGGTGTTGTTTCTAGTGTTGGAGTTATAGTTGTTTTGTAATTTAGTTAAATTTTTCTAAGATACAATCTCACCAAAATCTCGAAGTGCCGTCAAACTAGGCCTGATCTGGTAGCTAGGTTATTTCAAATTTTCATCGAATAAAGGACGTTAAAGTTGATACTTGAAGGAGTTCTAACATAAGGTGGATACTACTCGTTAATTTTTATTAAATTTAGCACTATTTCCAAAAGTTTTCATAAGGTTTTTTCAAATTTTAGATGGCATTACACTTTTTTCCAAACGAACGTTTTTCAATCGTTTTAACAATTAACTTATATCTTGTTAGTTGGTTACTGTTAGTAACCAAGAATTTTTATATCATTTTTTATTGGTGCATCTATATACTTTTGAGTATATAGGCGGTTTTTAATTATTATAAATTTATTTCTTATTTATATAAAAATAATCGTTTTTAACTTTTGTTTATTATTCAATTTAATTTATATAAGGTTTTTCCTTCTGTTTCCTCTTAACTTTATAAATAGGTCTTTAATATTTTTATTTCCTTTAATAGTATTTATTTATTATTTATTATTTGCTTATAATATCCTTACACTAAACTATTTTCTTCTGCCATTTTACTCATACAATATTATTTTATTTTATTATTATATTATATCTAACTATTTTATATTTAACCCTGGGTTATCTTATATTTAAACACAACCATTATATTAAATATAAAATTAGACCTAGGTACAAAATCTGTGTGGCCTATACAATATAAATTACACAAAATTCAAACAAAATACCTAATTGGTCAGTAGCAATTTAGTCTACTGTTACAATTAATTGTTTCTCCATCTACAGCATAATTTTGTGAGATGCTCCTTTTAAAAACACTTACGTTCTCACTGTGTACACTATAGCTCACATTGTACCCTTTATATCACTTAATTATAGTTTATAGTGTTTTGTAATACAAAGTAATCTCTAGCTGTGTATATTATACTCATTTCCGACCTTTATAGTGGGGTGATTACGTTACCATTTTTTGGGACTGGTTTATGTAACGTTACAATATTTATATTTATCCAATTTTGTATTCTTTATAATGTATTGGAGATCTCGATATGTGTATTTGTAAGTTAGGTATATTATATTTTCTACTTTTCTGCCTGTATTTATACTGCTTAATGTTGTTCTGTTGTTTAATATTGTTTTTTCCTTGTACTTTTTATTAAATTTGTTTATAAATTTATTGTCATATCCATTTTCTATTGCTATGTCTTTTATGATATAATTTCTCTTCGTTATTTATATATTTGTATGCTCTATTAATCATATTATTATATGTATATATCTTGTGTATCCAAAGATGTGACGAATCCTTGTGTATTGTTGTATTATTTGTTTCCTTTCTATATACATTAGTAATTATTTTGTTATCTTTTCCAATTTGAATATTATAACGTCGCCAAATTCAGGTCAATTTTGATAACAATAAGTATGTATAAAAAATGCTAAATAATACTATATTTTAATAAATAAATAATGTGGAGAGTAAAATATATATAAAAGGTAATTAACATGGAAGGAGAAGGAGTAATAAACCAAAAGTGATTAATAAAGAAACTCAAATAATAGACTGACAGACAAACGACATTGACCCAACCCCAGAGATTGGCCAGTTAAGAAACCTAAATAAAGGAAACAAGACGGACGAAGGAGAAGAAGAATGAAAACCAAGAGAGAACAAACCCACTAGGAAGAAAACAAAATGAAACACGTCAAGAAAACCAAACAAGGAATAAAAAATAGAGGAGGGAGAAATAATGGAATCCAAAATAATTGTAACGGGGCAATTTGAGGGATATATATATATTTTTTATTTCGTTTAATAACAATATTGAGACTGATCTGTTTGGACACCCTTTACGGCCACCGAGACCACTAATACTTGTTTGGACACCCTGTATACAATCCCGTACCAGTCCGTGCTTGGTACAAACGATAACAACATAGGAATGCGGCTGGGAGTGCGTGCTCATGTGCCGATGTCTATAATCTCAAACTCAAAATCATTGCCAGAAGTACCCACCACGTGAATAATCCACTGGTCACGTGGGTGAAATTAACCAATCAGCAATCGGGCGGACGGAAGTGGTGAGCACAGCCGCTTGGAAAAAAGCGTCTTTTGTCGTTCAGCAAACCTGCGAGCCGGCAGGCTCTAGTGTGTACACGCGTGACAAGAAAATTATTTTGCTTGTAAATGTGCATTTAACAAAACTTACCAGTAGAAAATGTGATTTATAGAACACGGAACTTAATTGAAATCTTTTAAAAAGTAAAGCAGTGACAGTTTCCGGACATAAAGTAGTGAAAAATGCAGGGAGCAACACGTGGCCGATAATGACGACTCTTCAACACGTAACTGTATCACAAAACCTATGATGTCAATATTAGAATATAGAGCTCTATTTTTTTGAAGAAAACAAATTTTTTTAAGAATGTTTGTGTGCGTGAGCAGGCTGGGCGGCCTTATTAATTCATTTACATGGTTAGGGTATAAGCTTTAGCGTTAAGTATTTTAACAAATTTGATTTCCTGTACAATGTGAGTAAAATTAAACATATACAATGGGGATTACCTATTAAATTTCAAATTGCTGGCCATGTAATGTAAAATAAATTGTTTGATACTATTTAGATGTTGAAGTTAGATATAATAAAGCAGTGGTAATTTCCCATACCAAGATGTATTGGTCATTGCGTTTACCTATTTCTCTCTGCTAATGAGTACACCAGACGAGACCCTGGAAGTTTTACGAAAGGGAGGTGTTACCATAAAATACAATATTTATTATGTCATTAATCTGTATTGCTTTAATTGATACCCTAAAAAGGGACAAACTTCAATATTAATAATTTAATTTAACTCGTAATGTTTAGACAATGAAATCGGTTGAGAACCAAAACTAGTAGTGAATGTTAATATTGATTGAATGACAATTATAAATAGTCAGTAATATGAAACAATAAATAAAAGCACACTAACCAAAGAGTTAGGGATATATGTAATTTGTTAACAAAGAAAGACATAATATTAATAATTTGATATAGATAGTGTGTAGAGAAAGAGAATAAAATGATGAGAAATAAATGGAAGTTGAACTAGTGAAAGTGATTTATCCTAGAGTGATATAATACAAAAGAAACACTAAGTAAATTATAATGAACAATAAATAATTTAAGAAAGTGCAAGTGAATAATAAATAGAAATATTGTCTATGATAAAAATAGTAAGAGGAGAGTAGGCTAAGATAAAGACTTAGTAAAATAACCTATGTTTAAGTTGTAAGAGTGGACAATAACATTTAACAAAGTTACAATGAATAATATTTAGGATAGAACATTGATTCAGTAAATAATGAACACTAAGTAGTGATATTCACTGTGATGACTAGGAAATAGTATTGTTATAACTTAAGAATGTATTGTAAAAGTTTAAAGGTGTGTTTCACAAGGAAACGTAATAAGATGGTGTTCACATGGAAGGGAGAGCAAAAAGCATTAGAAAATAAGTTTGTATTAATATTAAGTAAATACCCATGTTATAAGGGGAGTTTAATGAAAAAAGTTCAATAGAGGTGAGATTGTTTAGCACCAGAACAACAAATAAGAAATAATGAATTATATAAATTATTGTTTATGAATTGGATATGGCTGTAAGAGTCATACAGACCATAGACCTAGATGTTATATGTTATATTGGAAATGAATAGCAAATAATTAGCAAGCAATATTGAATAACACAGTTGTTACAAACAAAGATCACAAAAAGACTAAATTAAAACACATCCAGAGACATTAAACCTAATTATAAATGCAAAATAACAATTTAGGACTAAATGAAATATATTGTGTATAAAGCCATAAAAATCCAGTAATGGCTACTTAAATGTGAAACAGGCCTAACGGTCAAACATAAACAATTACTGATTGTATAAAAATCACCATGTAATGGACAAATCCAAGGTGACTAATTCACCAAGTATGAATGGTAGTTATTATTAAAAACCAAATATTAAATTAAGGAATTATATAAACAGAGAACTGTAATTAGTAAGTATGAAATTAATTGTAAACTTAGAAAACTTGAAAAAACCCAATATTGTGGGGTACCAAAATAATCTTTGTGAGAAAATATAAATATAAATGACAGTGCAAATAGATAATAACTAAGAAGGAAGATAAGAGGAGGAAGGAAGTCCGAAGATATGGGAAGATTTTAAAGGAATTCAAATATTGATAACAATGTATTCATGTTCAGCTCGACCAATGAAATTAATGATGTAACCATGGGAACGACAGTTTGACGAGGTAATTACCGTTGAATACAATTACTAGAAAAATGACGCTCACGCAAGACAGAAGCGAAAATTGAGTACAACATATTTTCATATTTAAAACATCTCAAAAGTAAAAT
Source organism: Magicicada septendecula (assembly GCA_034769895.1). NCBI lineage: Eukaryota > Metazoa > Arthropoda > Insecta > Hemiptera > Cicadidae > Magicicada > Magicicada septendecula. The sequence goes on along the minus strand of CM068375.1, from coordinate 220,387,422 downwards.
AATGTACAGAAATTGATCGTAAAGAAGTCTGATGAATACCGAACACCTTTACCAGATGGTGAAGATGTTTAATTGAAGACGAAATATCTAATGTTATACTACTTATAATAAAATACAATATCTTTACACTTTGCACTTAGCCAATAATTGTTTAATTTCAAAGGTCGGGCGCCATCTTGATATGCAAAAAAGTAAATATAAACGTGAAGTTTTACTTACCTTTAAAAGTGCAGGAATTCGTTTAAGCGAACTTCTTGAGTAGCGAAAAGTGTTATTTGAAATAATAATACCTTGTTAAAATTTTTACCAAATGATATTACCCAGTTTATTTATGGCATTTAATTACATCTATTCTCCACCAGGTGGCGACAAAATTACGTTAAATTTCCCTTTTTCAAGCCCTCCAAACCTACACAGTTATTTATATTTTTTAAACTCTCTGAAAACATTAAACATTTGATATGTGTGTTATATATATATATATATATATATATATATATATATTACTTTAATATTTATACTAAATTTACCTCAAGATGTTTTTTCTATTTGGGACATGTTTCGAGAGTTCCTGTTCTCTCATCTTCAGCCTTCGCCATCTTGTTTCTGGTGAAGTATTTGTGTGTTGGCTGCTGGATGTTATTAAGGATGTTTGTTGGTCTTTGGTCTTTTAAAGTTGTATTATTGTGTGTGGTTGTGGTATATGTTTTTGTATTTTGTGTATTTTCGATGTTGAGTGCTTTGAATATTGTGTCATGTTTTGTATTGATTTGTATTTGTTCTGGTATTAGTTTGTTTTGTGCTTTATGTTTGTATATCTGTAAATTTTTCCAAATGTTCATTATGGTGCCTTTGTGTGGTATATGTTTTATTAGTGATACATTGGTTATGTTTGGGAATTCGTGTCCTGTGTTTATTGCATGGCGAGGGCTGAAGATGAGAGAACAGGAACTCTCGAAACATGTCCCAAATAGAAAATGGCGAAGGCTGAAGATGGGAGAACAGGAACTCTCAAAACATGTCCCAAATAGAAAATGGCGAAGGCTGAAGATGAGAGAACAGGAACTCTCGAAACATGTCCCAAATAGAAAAAACATCTTGAGGTAAATTTAGTATAAATTTTAAAGTATTATATACATCAAGAAACGGACTGTAGCAGAAAGTGATTGAAATATATATATATATTTATACTTGCACAACCCAGCACTTTTTAAATAGTATTTTGTTCACGCTCTCTCTCTCTCTCTCTCTCTCTCTCTCTCTCTCTCTCTCTCTCTCTCTCTCTCTCTCTCTCTCTCTCTCTCTCTCTCTCTCTCTCATTCTCTGGTACAATTATTAGTTTTTTATGAGCTCATTTTTATGAATAAATTTTTATTGAAATGCATTTCTGGTATTAAACTTATATATTGAACTGAATATTGGTCATTTTACTATTTTCTTTTATATTACAAAAGGTTGTAGCTGATACTTAGCTTCGAGTTTATAGAACATCGCACACCGCGAGTTCGCCGATTGCACTGTCGATCACATCGTGAATTATTACACTTGCCGATTTGTACTGTACTTTGAACCACTGTTATTTAATCCACTTTTGGTGGTGTAAAATTTAGACAAACACACTTAGTGAATACGCCGGCCGCGTGAAGTGCCGACCGGCCCAATTCACGGTCCAGGCGAAAATGACGAAGTTTCATCAGTCAACATTGCTGAGGTGGGGCAGAACTACGTCACGAGTTCTTTGTTCAGAAACCCAGCCCAGTCGAATACAAAGCGTCTTACATTCCTTGCGTCTGACGTAATCGTGGGCCTGGTTGTTTACCGCTTATCTGTGACAAATAGTTTTTTGCGACATTTGTAGCTTTTCAGCGAATTCGACCGGAATCCTGTTAACTCCATAGTGCGTTGTTTAAAATATTCTATAGTTTATTCACCAAAACTTTATAGGGATTATGAAATAAAATTATTATTATTACAAAATAAATGGTTAGGGAATAAAAATACAATAATTATGGTTTTTAGGACCATAGATTTACAAAAGTATTATCGTACCAGAATTGTACCGTCACAAAACCCCTCAATGAAAGATTTTATGCCGAAGCATAAAAACTTTCATTGACACATTCGTACTTCCTAAAGGGATCAGCCAGTATATGTTGCCACAACCCCCTTACAATTTATATGAAAAGAAATACAATAACTCACCGATGATGATGACAGTACCTGCATGACCTTACTGGACTTCTCCTTCGAGATCCCAACACCATAAGGCCAATCAGGCGCGTAACGCTCCTGCTCTGACGCATTGGCCAGCTCAGGACCGCCGTCACAACATCACCAAACACTGAAACAATCAATCAAAAATATCAAAATAGTGGCTTGGTATATGCTATATCCCTAACTGATCTGTTTCCCCTTAGCTATGTGCTGGTTTGCGTTAAGAAGCACTGGGTTTGCTTCAAATCAACAAGAATTGTATAGAAGTGCCATTCTCTTCATGGACTATCCTTTATTTTTTTAAAAATCTTTTCGATTCCCATCGATAATAATTAACTCTTTCTGTTTTCATAATTAATGTAATTATAAAAGAAACAAATATCTAAATGAAATACATGGATATAATAAATATATATAAATCCCAAATTTATGGATATAATTACCTAAATCTCCCTTTAAAGTAATTACTCAAAAGGGAGAAAAACATTTTATAAAAAAAAAATAAAATCTTATTAAAATTAATATTATTATTATTAACAACAGTTAATTAAACTGGTGCTGTTAATAATGTTTACCCCTCTTTCTCCTCCACACACACACACACACTATTCAGTGACGGATTAGTGTCACTTTTGGGGGGGGGGGCGGAGGGCAAGACTAAAATGACCAAACTCCAACAAAAATTATCCAAGATGTATCTTTTCAGAATGAATTATGACACCACGGAAACTCATTTTCAGCACTATTTTTCTGTTTGTACATTTTTATTATTTCTTTTTATAAGTACAAAAAAGATTATTTTAATTTCATATTATTATATTATCCATACAAAAATATAAAAATAGAATTTAAGCATATTTTTAAACATTTTATACATTCCGAGGTTTTTATTAACTTATGATATACCACAAAAAAGCTAATCAATGAAAAAAAAAAAATTCATTTTAAGTATAATTCTAAGCAATAAAACAAAATAATTCTGTTTATAAGCAAAAGAGAATTTATAAAGAGAGGAATTTTTCAAAAGATAACATAATAAATAATTTCCAAAGATACAAAAACACTAAAATATAGTATAAAAGAATTACAGTATTTCTGTTCTTTTTCTTTCTTCTTTCATGAAAACATTTCTTTCCTTCTCTTTCCACCTTTCTCAATATATCTGTTTATGACTTTTGTTTTTTCAATAACAATATCTCTATGAATATACATAAGGGCTAGGCCAGTTAAACGTTTTTGGCCACAACGATTTCGAAGCCATGTCTTTGTTATCTTTAAGGTTGAGAAAGACCTCTCAGCTGTTGCAACTGATACTGGTAATGAGGCAAGTATTACTAAAAGATGTTTTATTGTGGGAAACATTTCTGCAACACAATAACCTAAGCATTCTATTGCTGATGATGGTAATGGAGTTTTGTTGTAGTTTTCTCTTTTCCATTTTGCCATCCAAATGTTCATTTCAGCCTTTAAATCAGATTTAAAGGCACTATCGTCTTTTTCCATGGTCTTGCCATATTTTTTTGAAATCAACTCAATATCAGCATTTAGCCTATTCTTTGTTACAGTATCATTTATACATTCTTTTGGTAAGAGTATATTAAGTCTGTATAATTCTAAGGCACCAGCAGAAAATCTACTCTTCATATCTGTGACAATTGAATCAAGGATTGGTATGTACAAATTTACCCTGAAATAACTTTTAACATCAGATGTGGCAGCATTTGCTCTATTCACTTGCCTAGAAGTGGTTCTAGGGACTTTCAATTCACTGTTGACAGATTTTGCAATTTCTGTTGCTTGCTCAAAAAGTTCATGAAATCCAGTTTCTGCATTCTGTCGTTTGTCTTCAAGCACAAAAAGAACGTCGGACAAAAACTCAGAAACCTTGTATACGTCAACGTTTTCTTTTTGGAAATATCTGCTGAGAGGCAAAGTTTGACTAAGGATATCTGCGAGGCAAACTAAAGTAATAATAAACTCGCCATGAGTAATTGAACATAGAAGAGTTTTTGCCATTGCTGAGGACTTATCAGACATAAAAACAGCCCAGTTTGAAATTTTCTCTAGAGTCAAAACGATCTTATTAAAATTCTCTAGGAAAACAGCAACAGATAAATGTCTCTCCACCCAACGTGTTTCACACATTGATATCAATTGCCTTCCAACATTCTTCAAAAAAGCATTATTTCTTTTCGGGGAGGCCGTAAAAAACGAAACTGTTTCCTTTATTATCCCAATTGCATTTCTAACTGCTTGTACATTAGAGCAACTAGAAATTGAGAGGTTTAAGGAGTGGTTTAAGCAGGGTGTTCGTTCTGCGAAGACACATTGATCTTTTATAGTTTTGATCGCCCCTACCAGCTCAGAAGTCATTACAGAACAACCGTCTGTTGCAATGCCTATACAATAACTTGGATCCAGGTTCATTCCATGAAGGCACTCTAACACCAGTTTACCTAACTTATCTCCTGTTAATCTGGGATCTTCTGACTCAACAGGCTCTTCATCACTCTCACTATTACTTGAAAAGGATGATAGGGTTTCTTCACTTACAACATGATTTTGGGGTTTTGTTTTGTTTTCCCAAAGATTGCCACTGTCATTCCGTGGGTCGATAAAACCAACAAAGTCTTCCCTTATACAGTTTTTACAAACATATCTTAAGAAAATTGATAACTGGGTCTTATGTGAAACATCTGTTGTTTCATCAAAACCAATACTGTAGACTTTATTTTCTTCAATTCTTCTAAGTACTAGTGACAAAATTTCCTCCCCACAGCATTCAATCAAATCATTTTGAACGGTCTTGCTCAGAAAGGAATTTCTGTGCCTTATAGAGTCACACTGATTTTGAATTTGTGCATCTTTACAGACCTCAATTCTAAACTTAACTAGTTCTTTAAAGTTTCCCTGATTTTTCAATGGATTATTTTCAAATCCGTCATCTCGTCGTGCCCGAAAAGGAATGTTTTGTCTACCAAGAACAGAACATTATCCAGAGATGATGACAACCTTTCTTGATTTACCTTAGCACGTGAAGCCTATAAGAATCAACTTGATTTTCCACTGATTTTTCAGGGTTGTGGTAAGTTAACAAAAAGTCATTTGCTTTTCCCATTGCCTGTTGGTGATACAATAATTTACTATGATGTTCTAAATCTCCATCCTTCCCCAAAAGCTTGGCAAATTTAGTTAGTGGTTGATTAACAAGGGTATTCAATTTCATACTACCATGGTGTCCACCCACATGCACATGGCCAGTAGCAAAAGAAGGGCAAAATTTACAGAAAAGACCTTGCTTCAAATGATAAAGGACAAGCCACGATTTATAGTTCTCTAGATGATCTTTTTTTAACTGTCGGTTTTCAGTTCTGCCATTCTTGATATGTGATGAGTTTGGATACTTGTATCCGGAAGGAGGTTCCCAATGATTTTCGAGAAGATTGGCAAGAATTCTGTCTGAGGGTTTTGTTCCAATGTAATTTCCAATGTCATTTTCATAGATTACAGATGACTTCGGAAAAGATATTTTCCCCTAAAACGAAAGAAATTAGTTTTCAATTAAAAAAAATTCTGAAATTTGCTTATTTTCTAACGATCTGGATAAGAAAGGCCCTTAAGATAGTTCGTAATCTTAACAAACCTTATGGAATTAACAAACAGAATTCCATAAAACTCAGTGTGTATATATGTGTGTGTGTGTGTGTGTGTGTGTGTTGTAATGCGACAAATCAAGGGGACCCACAAAATAGGAACCTTTAGTACATAAAAGCCAAAATAAATATAATTACATTACAATCTAGAACCCCTGAAGTACAGAAACCAAACTAAAAAACCAGTGTACAACCAGTTTACTTAGTTTTAAGTAAACATTGTTAATAACATTAAGTTGTAAAAGTGATGTGATGACGGAAGGGTAATTGTCAATAGTCAGACAAGAACAACTAGATGGTCTAGTTAAATTCTTCTCATGACAACAAACAGTGTAAAAATCAGTGGAAGTGACATGTGAAGATGCACTACAATGTGTAGTGTATTCAAACGAATGTAATCGATAGTAAGCAATTACATTAAAATGGAATAATAGTGAGATGAATTATAAAAGTGAAATGGTGAGTAAACAAACCAAAATATAATCAACAATAATCAGGTTAACAATACCAGTGTATGTGTGACATGCATAAACATTCTTTATTAATATTTGTGAGGTATTGTACTTCTTAAGCATTTCTAACTTTTCAATAGCAGTATAAAAGGACCCTTGAGAAAATTAAAAAAAATTATAAAACCGAAATCTGTAACTAACAAACTGAATCAGAGAGTCGAATGTGGGCCAAACGACTCAGTCGCCCAGTGAGTCGTAATACGATTTATAAAGAATAAAGAAAAAATTAATAAACAATTTATTAATTGAATTAAACCAGAGCTTTATTTATAAAAAATTACTTAGTTAAGGAATTTCAGGTGGAGAAAGGGGAGTTAATTGCTGAATATCGTCGGAAAGAACCAAAAGAGGTGATAACCTATATGAGCCGAGTCGACAACCACGTCGAAGTCGAACTGGGTCTTCACCAAAACATTATTTTGAATTAATTTGTACCAAACCGACGAAGGTTAAATAAGAACAAATAATGATAAATACTAAGTAATTAATAATAATTAACCAGAAAAATAAAGAATTTAATAAGAAATATAATACAATTTGATAAAACTGAATATTAAAAATAATAAATAGTAATACAAAACGGCACAAAATAAGAATTAGTGGCCAGATACTTATATATTATGTTACAAATTGGCGTTTCCAACGTGGAGCTTATTTAACATTCATCAGAACACGAGGGATAATTATTTAATATATTACATATATATATTATTATGAAAAATTATTGTCTTTAAAGTTTCGAATACAAAGCAAGTATAGAAAAAAAGATATAACAATTAGAAAATGTATTCATTAACATGCGTTTTTATGGGAAATGCGACATTCTCAATTCTCTGAATATCTTTCTATATAACTATTGAATTGACAACCGAATATCGATAAAACTTACCTTCTTTAGAAGTTTGGTCCTTATTTCCCTTTCCAATCGTATTGTCTTCAACAACTTCAAGACGCACATTAAATGTTGAAGTTGAAGGTCCAGCAGCATTGTCCAGAAGCACCAATTTCTCACCACTATTGCTACACTTCTTTTTCGTAAAGAAACTTTTCAGTGTTGATTGTCTTTTCATTATAACAAACAACAATAAAGAAAGAGTTAAAAATGTAAACTTGAATCTAACACTTAAAACGAATCACGTAGCAATCAAAATACTTTTAAGCGAGCAAACAACGCGTATAAGGCGAGTGCGTATTTTCGTGTGGCAAATTCCTCGAATTACTAAGGAGCAACGCAACGATCACACAAACGTAAACATCACAGTTTAACAGATTCAGATGTGCAGTAGGGATTGACTTCTAGATCGAGGCGCCCCAAGCGATATCGAAACAAACTATTTTTGTCAGCTAAAGAGCGGACAAGAATTTCAACATTTATTTATTTTTCTTCACTAATATTTTTTCACTATTTCGCTGGGGGGGGGGGCGAATGCCCCCTCCGCCCCCCTTTAATCCGTCGCTGACACTATTTCTTATACATCATGTTCAAATTCCTATGCTAATACATAATACAAGATACATCATAATTAACATTGATACATTAATACATTTAATACATTGAAATATTTAATTCATATTTAATCTTGATTAAGATTTACACATCCTACATCTTTTTAAGTTTGCATTTAAATTATAAAAGTTACGATTTCAATTAATTAATTAATACTTTTAAACTTTCATTCATTAGCCATCAATTATTTATCATTTTATTCTTCACAATTTGAAATTTATTATTAATATTCATATTACATTATTATTATTTCATCTCTACTCTGAATTTTCTACCTAACCTTTCACATTCTAATCATTGTTTAGTCTGTGTGGCTCCTGTATTCACTATGCTTTAACTTACTATATAGGCACTACCATTCATTATCTTACTCACCTTTCTTCTAACTAACAATCAAATTTACCTATCATGACACCAATTTCTCAATTATAAACACCTTTCACTAATTTCATTTTGACGATAAATCCTATGGCACCGCTCGTCTTTGTACAGGGATGGGTGTTCCCTACCTGGCTATATACATTCATAATTTTTTGCCCTTCCTGGAATATCGGCAAACACTCCCTTAAACTACGCTACTACCTGCCACAACGCTATACGTTGGCCACTCCTTATCACCTCACCCCCACTACAAAATATCATCAGCAACAAATAAATGTTTAACCTTTACTTTACTCACCTGTACAAATAATCACTAACTACTGTGTCCCTAAAATATCTAATATTTTCTTGGTATTTTTTTTTTTTTTTAAATTCTTATCTATCTAACTCCCATTAACTTTAATTAAATCACTCACCTGCCTTTATTTAATAATTGTCACCCAATCTCCCTTTTACAACATTTCACCTTGATATCACACTAGAATATTCATCACTTCTCTCCTTATAAATATACCTCAATTTGAACATATTATCTGTTTGATCATCTATTAATCATTATAGCATCTTAATTTCATAAAATCATTTAACTTCATTACTACTACAATTATAAATTTAGTACAACTTTCTTTTGTACCACATTAATTCAGTAATCACTCTTTAATTATTATTAAATTATTTAAAATTTTCACTATTACTTTCACTTGTTTAGCAAAAACATGTTAATTGTTATTTATTAAAACAATTACTAAAACATACATGGTGTACATAAAATTTACCTGTAATACACAACATCAAAAATACATGAATACATTAATACACAAACAAAATATACAATCCAACTTGTTATTTTATCATTAATCAAAATCAGTCCATAGCAGTCCATTTCAAAATCACTTTTCACATATATTAAATGTTCATTACGCAATAAAACAATCTATCCTCCATCATTGAATAACATTCTAATCTTAGGTCTATGGTCTATTTATCTTATTGTTTAGTAAATAAATTATATTATTATACTCATTATAATATTCATCCAACGTTTTATATTCATTCACAATCTCAATCGGTGTATTATATATCAAGTCACGATCGGGTATAGTTCTGTCTATATCAGTATGATATGTTATAATCTTGTTAGTCATATAGTCATCATAATTTTCTACTACTACACCTGTTACTTCCCAAGGTAAGTAACTGTTATCATTTTTCTCATCGTCTACTATTTTTACTATCTCACTTTTACTACAAGGTAAGTATTCATTATTTTCATCCACCATCTCTACTCCCAACCTTTCTACCAATTCTCTATACTTTCTATTTACTTTAAAAATCTCTATTACTCTCTTTCTCTCACCATATCTCTCACAATACCTCTCTACAGTTTCTCTCTTAATATATTTCTTTCCATAGCACCAAATTACACTCTCTCTTTCCAAATATGCAGGGGTCACTAACTCATAATTACTGTACCACCTGTGAGGTACACAAAAACACCAAGGAACTCTATTTGTAGACCTATCGTCTCCCAAATATAAATCTAAGGAACTCTCGTCCTTATTAAAAATACGTGAAGACTTGACTTCACCCCCTAACACAACATCAAAGGAAAATTCTACCCCCTGCACCCCTTTAACAAATGTACTTTCTCTCAGCTCTCTCTCTGACTCAACACACTCAAACACCTCATTATCACTCCCAATATTCTCATTATCATTTTCTAATATCATATCATTCTTACTACCTGTAACCTCATTATTCAAATTGTCACTGTTACTCACCTTCTGATTCTCTATTTGGATTAACTTCTCATCCAACTTTTTAATTACTTTGTCATATTGTTTATCTAGATTATCGTTACGTCTTTTAATTTCGGTCTTTAATTCATTAAACTTTATATCAAAATCACTTTTAATTTGAACATTTTGTGTTTTAATTTCATCAGAATCCCTTTTTTGTTCATCCAGCTTTTTGTTAAAAGTATCAAACTTCCTACTCTGTTCATCAAATTTATTTAATAGTAACTGCATCATTGCAGATATATCATCTGTTTTACTTACATCTTGAGTTGAGATGGGGGTTATTGGAACCGGATTTAATTCAGTAACACTGGTTTCACTGATCTGACTAATTGGGTTCAGTTTAACATCCATCTCACTCGCAACAGTTTCATCTACGTTATCACCTTTATTGGTATTCATTTTACTTATTTTAATATTACCCGCATGCATACAACCTTATAACATAACCTCGTGGAAGTTAGGTTATGTTTACGTATTTAAAATTATGTAAAACTATTACTTCAAATAACTTTTCCGCTCTCTCCGTAGGTTTACCCACATAAAACAAAAGTTTACGTAGTGTCCCTGTTCCAGAAGCCAAATGTTATACTACTTATAATAAAATACAATATCTTTACACTTTGCACTTAGCCAATAATTGTTTAATTTCAAAGGTCGGGCACCATCTTGATATGCAAAAAAGTAAATATAAACGTGAAGTTTTACTTACCTTTAAAAGGGCAGGAATTCGTTTAAGCGAACTTTTTGAGTAGCGGAAAGCGTTATTTGAAATAATAATACTTGGTTAACATTTTTACCAAATGATATTACCCAGTTTATTTATGACATTTAATTACATCTATTCTCCACCAGGTGGCGACAAAATTACGTTAAATTTTCCTTTTACAAGCCCTCCAAAATACCTACACAGTTATTTATATTTTTTAAACTCTCTGAAAACATTAAACATTTGATATGTGTTTTATATATATATATATATATATATATATATATATATATATATATATTTATACTTGCACAACCCAGCACTTTTTAAATAGTATTTTGTTCACGCGCTCTCTCTCTCTCTCTCTCTCTCTCTCTCTCTCTCTCTCTCTCTCTCTCTCTCTCTCATTCTCTGGTACAATTCAATTATTAGTTTTTTATGAGCTCATTTTTATGAATAAATTTTTATTGAAATGCATTTCTGGTATTAAACTTATATATTGAACTGAATATTGGTCATTTTACTATTTTCTTTTATATTACAAAAGGTTGTAGCTGATACTTAGCTTCGAGTTTATAGAACGTCGCACACCGCGAGTTCGCCGATTGCACTGTCGATCACATCGTGAATTATTACACTTGCCGATTTGTACTGTACTTTGAACCACTGTTATTTAATCCACTTTTGGTGGTGTAAAATTTAGACAAACACACTTAGTGAATACGCCGGCCGCGTGAAGTGCCGACCGGCCCAATTCACGGTCCAGGCGAAAATGACGAAGTTTCATCAGTCAACATTGCTGAGGTGGGGCAGAACTACGTTCACGAGTTCTTTGTTCAGAAACCCAGCCCAGTCGAATACAAAGCGTCTTACATTCCTTGCGTCTGACGTAATCGTGGGCCTGGTTGTTTACCGCTTATCTGTGACAAATAGTTTTTTGTGACATTTGTAGCTTTTCAGCAAATTCGACCGAAATCCTGTTAACTCCAAAGTGCGTTGTTTAAAATATTCTATAGTTTATTCACCAAAACTTTATAGGGATTATGAAATAAAATTATTATTATTACAAAATAAATGGTTAGGGAATAAAAATACAATAATTATGGTTTTTAGGACCGTAGATTTACAAAAGTATTATCGTACCAGAATTGTACCGTCACACTAAATAAATCCAAACAACTTGGAAAAAGATGCCGAAGCTTGAATAAAGAACAAATGAATTATATTGATGTCACAATCCTTCCTTCCCGATCTACAGAGCAATTCCGTTCTACAACGCTGTTAAGTATCAGTTAAATTATTTCAACTTCCAAAAATAAGCGCACTTTGAATATTTCTCAATATATGTTGAATACCACTGAATCACTTTTATTCTCTTGCAAGGATTAAATCGTAATAATAAGACACTGAACATTTGTTAAACTATAGAACTAACCTCATATTTATGTACGACTTTTAAACCACTTGTACGACACTCAAACAAAACAATTACCATCAGAATGATCACAGTTGCACACCACTATATAAAAATTATCCCGATTAGCTCTTTCAAGCCTCACAGCCCATCGTCAGGTCGGAATAGGCAAAAATTATTTTAAAACAAACCCTTCACCCCTCTCCCCCACCCTGCTCACACACAACAAGCTATAATATTGTAATATAATTATTTACAAATTTAAAAATAATACAATTTGTATTAGTAGATAGATTTTATAATTATTAAGTTGATTTTATAATAACTGAAATCCCACTAGTGATCTCGCCAATTGGTAATATAATTTCAAATTTACAAAGAATAAATTAAATATAAATAATGTATGATAATAAAGTGTGATTTGTTGATAATAAAAAATTTTTGTAAGTTATAAAATTTTACTTATATATATTTTTTTGTTTAATTAATTAATTCAATTAATTAATAATTAATTAATTAATTGTGTGTGTGCTTTAATTACTTCCAATTAAATAGGTATGAATTTGTAGTTCGAAACTATTTGTTTCTATTAATAATTTAATTGTGTAGTTAGATCTGTTGATTCTCTCTGCTGACTTTGTTCTTCTTCTTCCTCTCAAATATTTATTTTATCACTGTAAATTATTATTATTATTTTTTTTTTATAAGAAAGAATAGCTAACATTCACTATACAAATAAATACAAACTCTTATAACTGAATAATGATGTTCATTTATTGACATTTTAAAATTATGCGCCATTCAGGCTGCGCATGACCCAGGCATTGGTTGATATCTGCTCAAGTCAGTAGCGAACAAGATTGACAAAATATATTTTTACAAGATTAATTAATTAGGATTCTTTTAGCGAGTCGAAATGGTCAGAGGGCAAGGAACAAGGTACAATTCTTACACTAATTTTTAAAATAAATCATTATGGCTGAAAAATCAATATTATTATGTAAATTGTCAATTATGAAAAGTAATATCGAACCATTCGTCGAAATGACGTCACTGACTTCAAGCAGGCTGTGTCTTGTGCTGGTTCGGAAATAAAGTATGGCCGCCGTAACCTCGATTTTCTCTGCTATGCACTGCTGATACTGGTTGAGCTTCTCCCACAGAAATAAATGAGTATTCCCTTCTCTGCGAGGTTGTAGTTGTCCTGGAATATAGTGTAGAGTGTTCTCTCTTCTCCTGCGATGTCGTTTCGTGATGGTTTACTTATGAAGTGTCCGGTGTTCCAATGTGTTGTATTCGTGTTCTGCTAATACGGTTTAAAATCTTCTCAAAATGGCCGTTGATTTCTTGTGCTCGTGTTAGATAGTGTTATTGCTGTTGTTCTGAATTAGTTAGGTGTTAATTATTATCTGTTAATGTTATTTTTATTTAGTTAACCTCTGTTACACCTTTCGAGGCTACACTCACGGTTTTGCACAAAATTATACTTTTTCGGTCTTCTGTTAGTAATTTCTCAACTGGTCATATTAACGATTAACAATAGACTAAACTCTGAACGTCGTCGTTTTGGGGTAATTTATGAAATGTCTTTTTCCTCTTTCCATTGTTTATTTATAAAAGTACATGTCTCAGATTTGGTTCATCCTCTAAATATACCTAACAAGTTTTCCTATTTATTGCTGTAATTCAATTATTTCTTAATTTTACAAAAATCTAACTATTCAGCAATGTTCTTAAATTAATTTTACATAATTGGATATATAGCTGGGTTTGTTTTAAGTTCATATAAGCCTAAAATTTACAATTTTTGATAATTATTGTAGGCCTCATATTTTGTACAAATTTAGTGTTCAAATGGTTTATAAGTGTTTTTCTGATAATATTTCCATGGAATAATATTAATCACTCCGTGATTATCTTTTGTTGTTAATAATTTTGTTGTTATAACCCTTCAATATTGGTTAATTTACCCTTTAGTCTGATTTGATTACCATTATAGGCCTAGTATTATTTATTTCCAAAAAAAGTTAATTTTCTTTCCTTTGTCATTCCATTCGTTATTAATTGCATCTGTACTAATTGCATTTTTATTTCTGTGTTGTATGGACTGAATTCTATTCCCTATATTATGTAGTTTGATTCTCTGATAGATAGTTTTGGTTTACATTACTGGTCTGTTTTTCTAGAGTGGTGTATTAGCTAATCTGCTTTGTACCTTTCATATGGTTTACAGTTTTAAATAAAATTATAACATTCCTATTTCCTACTTGCCTCTCTGCCTTACAAACTTGAAAATTAGTTAACATGATTTTAAATACAACAAAACATCTTATTATCTACTATTTTTCATATATCACCTAATTTTAACAAAAACATCTTATATCTATTATTTTTGACTGTATCATTCAATGATAACAAAATATCTTATGCCTATTATTTTTTTATATATCATTTAACTATAATAGAAACATCTCATTACTAACAATACCTTCAGTCATTAACTGTCCTTTGTTTTTATGTTCCTTTTGTAACAAATTTAATTATACTAAAACATCTTATTACTAATAATAATACTTTCAGTCATTAACTGTCTTTTGTATTTATGTCTTTTTTGGTATTAACTTAACTGTGATTAAAAATATCTTATATCTATTATCACCTTATATCTAACATATTATCTCATTAACAATAAATAATGAACATTTTATTATTGGTTATACCCTCAGTTGTGAACTGTCCTCTGGTATTTATAGTCCTTCTCACAATTTACTTAACTGTAATTAAAAAAAACATTTTATGGGTAATATTATTTCTTATATCTAATTTAAAAAAAACTCTTATCACTAATAATGTTGTCAGCCCTTTTAAATAATTTGTATTTCCTACACTTTTTTATTTAGTGTGTCACTGGTTATTCTCTACACTCACTGTAGTCTCTAACTTTTATTGTATTTATTATGGTATTTCACCTTATATTTCTTACACTAATGGTAGTCTTTTGTTTTTACACTATGGTAGTTTTGGTTTGTTTCTACACTATTGGTAGTCTTTTGTTTTTACACTATGGTAGTTTTGGTTTGTTTCTACACTATTGGTAGTCTTTTGGTTGTTACATATAATACTTATATCTAGTTTACAACTCGGTTTTCATTGGATTGTATCTTGTAACTTGAGTTACGGGGTCTAAATATGTTGGTTTTAAATTTAGTTCAAAGGTATGTATTCCTTTATTAACATTTTTGGAATAGCTCTTCTTATTTCTAGGCTCTTTGTAGGAATCTTGACATATTTTGTCCTTTCTTCATTATTATATTAGTAAATTTCCTGTCTTGTGGTTTCTCTGCTTCTTGACCTTATAAATTTCCCTTATTAATATTGTTTTCACCTTTTTATCTCCTTTTTCTTTTCTTTCCTTTTTACTGCTTCCTCAATCTACTGGGTATACTGCTGGTTTATTGGGTTTTTACATAGTAAGTTATTTTGACCAATAGTTTTCTTTGTTATTTTTTATTCTTATTAACATTTTATTGACTTAATGTACAGTTTCTTTAGTTTAATCTTCAACCAATTCATTCTTCTCACTCACTATGGACCTTTTCTTCTTTATCTATGTTGCATTAAGTTAAAATTTTAATGTGATAATTTTGTTATGCTACAATATAAATGACCCTTCCCCACCCCCTAAACCCTGTCCCATCATCTGCACAGTTACATATTGATGGTGGGACAGGGTTTAGGGGGTGGGGAAGGGTCATTTATATTATAGCTTGTTGTGTGTGAGCAGGGTGGGGAGAGGGGTGAAGGGTTTGTTTTAAAATAATTTTTGCCTATTCCGATCTGACGATGGGCTGTGAGGCTTGAAAGCGCTAATCGGGATAATTTTTATATAGTGGTGTGCAACTGTGATCATTCTGATTGTGATTTCAACCACTAAAACAAATTTCTTCATAAAACAATTACCATTACACATTACCGTACTTAAGGAAAAATATTGTAAGGTTGTGTATTTTTTAATATTGTAACTGCATCTGAACCTTTTCACGTGATCCAAAGAGCCCATAACCATCGATCGAAATATTTGTTGATTGGCGTCAGAGAAAGCCATGCTGTTTATATGTATTCAAAATCGATTGGTTACCCCTTGAGATGAGTCTTATAAAGAATTATCCGGAGCAGAATTGTATATAAATAAATAATTACAACTTGTGTCTATAAAATATTAACTTCAAATTAATAATAAATCCATACTGTGTGTGTTAAATTGTGTTTTATTTTCATTAGAAAAGTGTATATTTAAATTATCATGTATAGCGAATGTTTCTGATGCGACGTCTAGGGCGCAAGTAGCGAATACTATAACTGCTAACTCGATTGACAAAAAATTGAGAAAAGGCGGGACGGATTGAATTCGTCGCCTCGTTTGAATAGAACATTGATAAGGAGACAATTTTAATTGTTTTATACAAAGAATTTGGCGCCACCCGGAGATTATCCACTACGTTCGAACCTCAGATCGGGAACCACGATACCTGGTCACCAGTACGTTCGCTACGGACCCAAACATCGTGAGTTACACTGCCGTACAAGGACGAAGTGGTAAGAAACACAGACACAATAGACACTCAGACACACTGTTATATTTTACAGAGGTAAGAGCTTGAAGGAGGCAGGACATCCCATACGTTATAAATTGGCTTCCATCGCGGGGCTTGATAGAGGAGGACATCTCGTACGTTATAATATAAATGTTCAAAAAATTGATTTTTTTATTAACTTCTTCAAATGTAAACTTCACATTATCATTGTATGTATTTAATTTATTTAGTATTATTAAATATTATTAAATTACCTAAAATTCATAAAGTAGATATACCAATAAGACCATTAATAAATTTCAAGACTGCACCGGCATATATAATAGCAAAAACAATAGATAAAATACTCAGAGAGAAAATAATATTGGAAAATAGGTACAATGTAAAAAATGGATATACAGTTATAGAAAACCTAAAGAAAATACACACTACAGATGAAACAAAATTAATATCATTTGATATATCGAATATGTATAATAATATACCAATAAATGAAACACGGGAAATCATAAAGAAAAAATTAAAAACAATAATGAAAACAACAGCTTCATAAATAACTTAATTATTATAATAAGAAACATATGTAACCAGAATTATTTTACTTTTAATAGCAAATATTATACACAGACCAAAGGATTGGCAATGGGTTCACCCATATCATCAATTATGTCAGAAATTTATGTACAAGATTTGGAAACAAAATTATTTTAGGTATCACAAATATGCATAATGTGTTATTATGGGACAGATATGTGGATGATATATTGGTCATATATAATCCTAGCATAAAAAAATGAACATTTAATAATACTAAATAAATTAAATACATACAATGAAATGTGAAGTTTACATTTGAAAAAGAAGTTAATAGAAAAATCAATTTTTTGGACATTGATATTCAAATTGGAAAAGATAACAAAATAATTATTAATGCATATAGAAAGGAAACAAATAATAATACAACAATACACAAGGATTCATCACATCCTTGGATATACAAGATAAATACATATAATAATATGATTAATAGAGCAACAAATACATAAATAACGAAGAGAAATTATATCAGGAATAAACATCATAAAAGAAATAGCAATAGTAAATGGATATGACAGTAAATTTATAAACAAATTAAATAAAAAGTACAAGGAAAAAACAATATTAAACAACAGAACAAGATTAAGCAGTATAAATACAGGCAGAAAAGTAGAAAATATTACATACCTAACTTACAAATACACATGTCGAGATCTCCAATACATTATAAAGAATACAAAATTGGATAAACATAAATATAAATATGCATACAAACCAAATAAAAGTATATACAACATAATAATAAATAGAAAAGACTATGATATATACAAATTAAGTGGAATATACAAAATAAAGTGTAATGATTGTGAGTACATATACATCGGTAGAACATATAAAAATTTCAAACAGAGATTTATGGAACATATCAGAGCCTTTAATAATAAAAAAACGGGAATTTCCAATATAGCAGATCACCTTATTGATATGAATCATAATATAACAGATATAACCAACAATATGGAAATATTAGAAGTAAATAATAATAAAAATGATATTATACAATTAGAAAAATTATATATATATATATATATATATATATATATACACCTACATAAAAAATATAACAAATTGATGAATCAGCAGACAATATTCGAAAATGATCAACTATTTCAATATATGACTTGCTTGGTTTCATCAAATAATGATGGCAGTGGAAGATTCAATATGAAGTGCAGTGAGATATAATGGACAAAGATAACAACATTTTATACATATAAAAGAAGACATCACAACAAGAACATTTTAATGGAACTGATGATGAAATTATAATAATTTCGAAAAGGCCTTATTGAATAATTTAAAAAAAATTGAAACTACTGATTTTGGTGGTATGTATATAATAATATTATAACAAATCAGTGGCATAATGTTTAGCAAAATAAAAGATAAATATATGTTATCTATCTAATTTAATGTTGTAAATATATGGGTATTGCTCTGCAAGTAAACATGTTTTATTATCTAGTGCTGAGATGATCTTGTACTGCTAATTTACAATTAAGTTTAATGCATAGTACAATTTTAATTCTAAAAAATTTAAATTTCATGTATATGCAGTCACACAAATAATAGCATATTTTGTATAATTCTTGTTTTAATTTGTATAGGTATATTGGAGGAGAAAATAAAAATAGTATAAACCAGTTTAGAGAAAACATCCTGAGACTGTTCAAAGGGATTGAGGAAAATTGTAATTGGGAAGAAAAATTGCAGTGTCTCAGAAGGCAAAAAAATATAATTGGTAAGATTACTGGTCTCTGTATGTTAATGTAAATCACAGTAAAACACATTGAAATAATAAATGAGGCGATAATAACATTCAGTGTAGTAGACAGTAAACAAAACAGGTGATACCACAGGGAAACTTCATGGTTTTAAAATTAATATGATCCAGACAGATCTTTTAATAGTGACAGATTTTATTATGTAAATGTACAGAAAACGTTATTTATAAATATACTGTATAAGGTTATGTTGATGGATTGGAGCCGTATTATATAAAGTAAGAAAAACAACACTGGGTTAATTTACAATTCTATGGTCAGATTTTGACAAAAAGAAAGAAGAAGCAGGGCATTCACTCTCATGTCTCACTTTTCTTTGTGTTGTTCCTTTATTTTTTTCTCTTTGTTCTGTGTAATTCTTGATTAATGAAGTGTGTGTGTGTGTGTGTGTAACCCCTATATATCTTTATCCCACATTTAATGTTCATGTTGTGAATTCCCACCAAAATCACCATCAGAACAATGTTTTAGAATACGAATGCATGTGAAAGTTGTCAGTATACAAGTTCTATTCATTATTACTTCCATGTTCCATAAGGAAATGGAAGTATGGTGATGGCAAAAAAAAATCGTGTTCGAGATAAGGGCTGATTCTGATTGTATTACCCTCAAAGCATGAAGAAAAGTCATTTTCCGAAAAGTGTGTGTGTAGAATTTTTCTATGGCGTACGATAACTGCCGTAAAGTTAAACAGAATCAAATAATTTTTTGCATATGTGCCCGAGTTGTAGAGGGCTCACAACCTATTGATTTTGGCGAAGATTGGTTAAGGAGAAGGGGTAGTTTACCTGGAACATTTTTGTTGTAACAAGAGTATTTTACTTACATGTTCCATAAGGAAATGGAAGTATGGTGATGGCAAGAAAAATCGTGTTCGAGATAACGGCAGATTCTGATTGTACTACCCATCAAAACATGAAAAAAAGTCATTTTCCGAAAATTGTCTGTGTAGAATTTTTTCTATGGCAAACGATAACAGCCGTAAATTCAAACAGATTCAAATAATTTTTTGCATACAGCCCTGAATTGTAGAGGACTCAAGGCATATTGATTTTGGTGAAGACCCGGTTAAGGGAAAGGGGTAGTTTACCTGCAACGTTTTATGTTTTAACAAGAGTAAAGTGCTTAATTTTGATAAATAAAGTATCCTGAAAAGGTCATAATAATCCACTGTAGAAAGGTAGATGAAATATCCATAAATGAAAAGGGTAGTTGAAGGTGGAGGGGGTAATTTTCTATAAAGAAAATGATAATTAAAGGGGGAGGGGATAATTTTTTATATGTCTACTACATTATCGGCAACAAAGAAGTAGTTTGTTGTTAAAATTCCTTCCTGGGCTGTTTGGCCGTGGTCCAATGTTTTCTGCAAAACCAGACGTTTCGGCAGTGGCATCATCAGTGAAAATCGGGTGTGCTAACGTAAGGTGATGTACGTAAGTGACCACAGTACTGTCATTAAGGCTGAAGCAGGAAGTAGTTCCTGTGTAAATATTTCATTCGAAAATGATTTTAAATATAAATCTTAGAACATGGAAGTCATGTATGGTTAGGTTAGGTTAGGTTAAGCAGACTACATATGTAGCAGTTTAACAATGATAATTATCATTTGCACTATATAAGATTTTAAAGTGGATACTAAAACCGTGCAACTATTATTTTATGCAGCTGACGCATATTTAATCATGTAATTCATTCCATAAACACTTATTACAGCAAGCCTGTTGCCTCTACTGGTTATTAGATCCCTATAAAAAAAGAGACCCAACTCTAAAATAATATTGAAGTGTGGTCAAAAATAATTTTTACCTACATTTTACAATTTCAATTTTTGTGTTAATTACTATTGTTATAGACGTGTCAATTTCGTGTTTATCCACTTATAGAAACCATGTGGTCAGAGTGTGGCAACGTTGTTTCCGTTTCATTACAAGTGTCAGTACCAAACTAGTTTTAATAATATATCCATTCACAAAGGCAGTCAGATATAACACACTTTGCAATTTTAGCGCAATATGGTTTTCACTGTTGTGGTATTAAGTGTGTTAATAGACTGTACGTATTGTTGGTTTTGTGTTTGCAACTAAATAGTTTTCAAGCAGTTGTATTATAGTAACATTAAAAATATGAATTTGCAAACTGTCGATTAAGATGAATGCACATTTTAGTTGCTTGCAGAGTTAGTGAATTATCCTGTTATTAGTTTATTTCGATCTGTTGATTAACAATGTCTCTTCAGGTGGTCATTGAACAAAAAGAAAGAAAATGAATTTTCATTGTCAGCAGTGAATGTTGCAAAATAATTATTAACATAATTCAAAAATATGATGAAGAAAACAACAAAGCTCAGTGACATGCTCACGGGGTCAAGCACCAAAACGAGCTGCACACTGCTGTAGAATCTGAAGGGTTCACAAAATATTTGAGAAAGGAAAGAAAATGCAATCTAAAAGGAAAACACTCCATACCGGGGAACTGGGGAAAAATGTAAAACATGTGAGAAAAGAAAATTTTTCTTGATGATTTTGATAAATGTGTATTATGAAAAATTGTTCAGGATTTTTATAAAAATTAAAGTATGCCTACTGTTAAAACACTTCTGCTTATTGTGAAAGAAAGAATCCAGTTCCCAATGGGGGGGGGGGGGGTGAAATCTTTAACATGCTTAACACTTTCAACACCACCATTTTTCCATGTTATTCCCTGGTAAACCCCCATTTTTAGCAGTATTTCAAAAAATTGTAACATGTTTATTTTTTAACAAAACAAATACTAAATACTTACATTATATCAAATTTAAGCTCTGCCCATGCAGATTTCATATATATTATTATTATTATTATTATGAGTCCTTGTATAAATTATCAATTAATTTAACAAATTAGTCTCAAAAATAACCTTTTTTCTCAAAAGGATGCTTTCATGTAGTCAGCCAAAGATTGTCTCTTCCCCGTTACCTCTTTGTAAACGATATAGCCATTAACTACACCATGATGAAAACATGGAAAAACAACTTTTTCCACCATTTCATACTTTTTTGGTGAAAAGGGTAATAACTGTGAAGTTGGTCATTTCTGTCCACTCCTGTTTTGTACAAATTATAATCCAGAATCAAATCTGGTTTGACTATTAGAATGAGGCCTGCATTTGATTTCACAGTGGTGGTAGTACTTATCGGTGCTGTGTGTTTTGTTGACAAAGCATAAACATCTCTCGCTGACCTCCACGTCAGAGCTAAAATCTGTTTTCTTCTGAAAAGCATTTCATTTTTCTTCAACTTTTTTTTGAACTCTTGTGGTAGCCCCTTCCTATTTTTCATAACTGTACCCACTCCCAATGGTTTTTTTACTCCACAGAAAACTAAGGAGAGCTGTACTTGTGTAAAAACTATCCACGTAAATGCAGTGGCCCTTTCTAAAATAATCAGCACAGAGTCTGAATTTTGCATTGGTGTCCTCTTGTACAAACATATCTTCTGTATTAACATCTTCCATTTTATGGTTAAATTCTTCTTGTTGCCGTTTCTCTGTTGCTTCATTCTCATGCTTACATTTTTTGTCCTGCCGTTTTACTGCTTTTGCTTCTCTACAAATCCTCTGCTGCTATACTACAAATCTGCTTCTCTGCTTTACTGCTGATCCTCTTTACAAAGTGACCTCTGTTTCCACTGTTAAAAGTCCTACACACTGTTCATTCTGACACCAATGTTACAACACTCACATGGATCGCCGTGTTATTCAGTGGAAACAGAAAACTGACACCACATGAAGTCGGTATTTCCACTTTAATTACAATTGAAAATAAACAAAGACACTCATATACAATTCTCAAAGTTAAAGATTATTCAACACACAGCAGTCCAATAAACAATAAACGCCATCTTCTTAACAGTTTCACACTGAGCATCACAATAACAATTACTCCAAAACCACTGCCACTGGAATGTCACTGGTACAAACTTAACTGACTGGTTCTAGATCCAGTGTTTATACTCCAGCTGTGTGGCATTGTAGTAGTGACACAGCAGGCCTGGGTGCCGGTAGAATAGTCGAGTAATGTCTAGGAGGGGCATCTTGAAAGATGTAGTATTACTTAATTCTGCCACAAACCCTGTACATGCAAAGTGTCACATAGGCACACACGTTCCCAATGTTCTCAGTGTATCAGTATTTTAGAAAAAATTTTCTACTGCATTAGAAGCAACTCCAAGTCTCTGATGGAGGGGATAAAGTATGCGTGATTGTGTTGTGTGTGTGTGGATTCATCAACCCTGTTCACAGTGCAAACTGGCATCCATCACAAAGGTAGATTACAAGTTTGTAATATTATTGCAGTCCGCTTTTTACTGTTACGGTAGTAAGTCCGTTTAAAGACTACGTATTATTGGCATTGGGTTTACAACTTAGCCCTTTTTAAGTAGTTGTGTTATAGTAACATTAAAAATACGAATTTGTGAACTATCATATAGGATTAATGTACTTTTAGTTACTTTCTGTTAGTGAGTGAATTATCCTGGTATTTGTTTATTTGTAACTGTCTGTTCACAATGTCTCTTCAAGATCATCAAAACAAAGAAAAAAAGTTTCGTTGTTCATAGTAAAGGTCGCGAAATAATTAGTAATATAATTGAAAAATGTGATGAAGAAAAACGACAAAATTCGCTGACATACCCACTTAATCAAGGAACAAAACGAGCTGCATATTACTGTGATAAATCGGAAAGCTTCATTAAATACTTGAGGAAGCAAAGAAATTGCAGTCCTGATGGAAAACTCTCCACATCGGTGAAAAAACGTAAAACATATGAGAAAAGGAAACTTTTACTTGATGATTTCGATAAAAGTGTAGTAAGAAATATTGTTCAAGATGTTTATAAAAATCAAAATATGCCTACTGTTAAAAAACTACTACCCATCGTGAAAGAAAGAATCCGTTTTCCATGGGGCGCTAAATCATTAATGCGAGTGCTTAAAAGTGTGGGATTCAAATGGAAGAAATTTAGAAGTACAAGAATATTGTGTTAATTGAAAAACCAGAAATTGTAATGATGCGTTACAAGTACCTTGTGCAAATTAAAAGCTTTCGGGAATCTGGGAGAAACATATTTTTTTAGATGAAACATGGGTTGACAGTAATATAACTGTAGATAAATGTTGGCAGTCAAATGAGGTTTCTGGTGTTTACAGAATTACAGTGCGGGTAACAGATTAGTGATTTTACATGCGGGAAGTAAAAATGGCTTTATTCCAGGTGCTAAACTTTTGTACAAACTTGGAAGTACTAGTGGTGACTATCATGGGCAGATGAACTATGAAAATTTTAAAAAATGGTTTGAGTATAAGTTGTTGCCAAATATTCTGCCGGAATCGGTAATAGTTATGGACAGTGCGCCGTATCATTCTGTTTTAGCTGAAAAGATTCCGACAAAGTATTCTACGAAACTCAATATGATACAATTTCTGAGAAATAAGGGTATTAATTGCAATGAAGGTGTGAGAAAGGAACATCTTTTTCAAATTATAGAACTCTATCGGCCCAGAGAAAAGCAGTACAAGATTGACCAATTTTTATCAAGCAAGGGTCACACTGTTGTACGGCTTCCTCCCCATATGTGCGACCTTAATCCTATTGAACTTGCCTGGGTAAAAGGTAAAAACTACATACGAAATTGCAACAGTCATGGAATCTTAATTTTACAGAATTGACTGAAATAACTGAGCAAGCAATAATGTCGGTAACTGAAAGTGACTGGGTAGGTACTGCAAGAAATTTGGGGAGGTAGAGGACTACTACTGGGAAAGTGATGGGATAGTGTCAGACGTTATTGACAAGATTATTATCACATCAGGTTCGGATGATGATAATATCAGCAGTGACAGTGGTGACAACATAGACAGCAGTGACAGTGACTCTGATCGCAGTTTCAATACTGACAGGGAAGAGGAAGTAGATGAGGAGTTAGCTCGCCCTCTTTAAAATGTAAGTCATCTATTACATTTTGAAATGATAATCTACGTAAAATTAAAATTCGATTTCAACACTAATAATATTTAACAGTGTCAATTCGTGTAGAACACATAGCGTCAATGAGAGGCTTAATGCTTAATGCTCAATATGAGAGGAACGTGAGAGTTGAGTGAGTTTCGATAATGCATGTGAATCGGGATTTCTCAGTAATCGCTGATTGTTTAACGCAACTGTGCGTCCGTGTGTCTACGTTCTCTCTCTGCCCGTGTTCCTCTCAGAGGCTTGACGTTCAGTCTAATGCAATACATGTCAACCAACAGAAAACTTGAGAGCCAAGTTTTTTTAGTTTTTTTTTTAATTTTTTAACTAGGGTTTTCTGATATAACTTTGTTTCCAGTTATGTCAAAACAATTAACTTCATTTGTATACTACACAACTTGAGTAGCCTACTATTAGTTGTACTAGGAGGCTCTTAAATGTTCTACTTGTGAAGTTAATATAGATCAGCTTACAAATATGGAAATCGAATGAATAATTAATAAATTAATCTACTTCCAAATTCTAGTTAATTGGGTGTTAACACTTTTTAGTGCCAAGCCTATGTGTACCATGGGCTTGATTTATTCAGCTGTGCCATGTCTGTGTCTGACACAGGCTGTCATATACAGTCGTTTACAAAATCCACTGGTTGCTATATATGGTCAAAAAGAGTTTTGTACAATTCTTTTGAATGTCAACTGTAATTGTCTCCTCTCTATTGCTAACATAAGTTTTAGTTTGATATAATGAATGTAAACAACTCGTATCATTCTAAATTGTTTGATATTCATATTTATAGGTTATATAATTTGACAATCATTATCACATTGGCAAAATGTTAGAAAATAAACATTGATGAATTTTGCTTTTATATGTCACAGAAAAATATAAACTAAACAATTTAATTGGGTACAAAAGTGTTTTGTAGTTATACAAGATTTTCATAATTATAATAAAACATGTGGTTAGACTTCTTCAAAAAACGGAAAACATAATTTCATTTAAGTGACAGTAAGTAATTATTTATTATTGATGTACACAGGTTTCATATGGTTTGAAAGAGGAAGCTGTTCATTATTTTAAAGTTTAAAACTAATTAACCAAAGGTTAAACGAATTATTTTTAAAAACCTTAAACCTGGTTTTCTGATATTAACCGTCTTGTAACAGGCCAGCACTGAAACTGTCAGTTCTCCATTATACGTTTGGTTGTTTATAGATACAGTAGAACCTCGTTTATCCGGAATAAAGGGGGCGGCGGTGTTCCGGATAATCAATTTTTCCAGTTAACCAATGCTACCTTATGTACATTGGATTCTGGGTAGAATTAAACTACAGTACAAAGAAATAAATGTTCTTAATAATGAAACTACAGGTAGTCGTCGACTTACGACCTATGCGACTTACGACCGGCCGCACTTACGACCACAAAAACATGAAACACGCCCACTTGTAACGGGTCGAATTCTAGCCATCCAACAAATCGATATTATTGGCCATTAAATCAGTAAACACGAGTGCGAGAGTGAAATTTGTAATAGTCTTGGACGTTTGTCATTGTGAAACGACAATTCACATACACTGTAGAAAGATTGTCAAGTGTTCTCATCGACAGGATGTACGGACTTGTCAAGCTGTTTTTAGCACAGTGAAGCACCCATATGCAGTTAAGAACACTAAACAATCACGATAACCACGTACTCGACAGTTTTGAAAACAGTCGACTAGGAAACAAAAAATGGCGAGGGCTCTCAAAATTAGGCAGGTGTGCTATACACACACTAACGCATGAAAGACAGTGTCGGTAACACTACCACAATTCAATAGCCTATACAGTATTTACATTCATAAAAATTGTTGTTTACTAACTAAATACAGTACAGTATTAAATTTATATACAGTACAGTACTACAATTCAAACATTTTTTTTCAACTTATTTCTTGAAAAAGTCCTGAATTTTTCTTTGTGTTTTTTCGTTACATCGTTTTCGAGCAGCTTTGTCCCTCCACCGTTTTATTAGCAGCATGTCAGCAGGTGTTGCGTCAAGTGACTGTTCCACAAATTGAAGAGCAACCTGAAACAACATGTGCTCTGTAACTGCTGCCTTTTACATTAAACATTAAGATGAATTGGGCCGTGCGCGATTTAGGTAACAATGTCTTACCTCAAATGTTTTGAATGCGTCGTCTGCTTTGACTAGGCTGACAGAAGGTTCGTTGTCGGTGTCGTCTGCTTCACGAGGCTCTGGCTCCTGGATCATTTCGACGATCTCTTCTTCGGTCAGCTCAAGCTCAATGTCGTCTGTTTGTACCCATTGTAATGCTTCTTCTTCAATATCCTCACAACCTGGCACTTTTTTTATTAAGGCTGACAGGTTTTCAAAATCTTCCTCTTCGTAGTCGTCTATGGATGTTATTCCATCTGTAATTTTATTCCAAGCTTTTCTCAAAGTTGTTGATTTGACTTTTTCCCAAGATTGTGCACACCAATACACGACGTCCTTCATTGTCACTACTTTCAAAGCTTCCGTTAGTGTCAAGTTGTTATTCGCACTTTCGTGCAAAATATGTCGTAGCAAAACACCTCGATAGTGACGTTTAAATGTTTCAATCACCCCCTGGTCCATAGGTTGAACTAAACTTGTGACATTTGGTGGCAATAATTCGACTTTTATTTCACCATCTTTCAAAGTTCCAGGGTGAGTAGGTGCATTGTCGAAAAACAAAATGGCTTTCATAGGTAAATCATTGTCTTTTAAAAATTTCTTGACCTTTGGAACAAACTGTTTATGAAACCACAATTCAAAAAGTTCTGATGACATCCATGCATTCTTTTGTGCCTTGTAGTAAACTGGTAGGGTGTTAGGTGCGATGTTTTTTAAAGCTCTTGGCTTTGAGACTTCCCGATACACATTAGTGGGAGCCTAAACGAACCCGATGCGTTCGCTGCTGTAAGGACTGTAATTCTTTCCTTTTGCATTTTGTGTCCTGTGCCGAAATCTCACTAACACAAGCCAAAGACTTTTTTGGTAGCATCTTAAAATTTAACCCGGTTTCGTTGGCATTAAATAACTGATCCATTGTGTACCTTTCTACCATCTCTTCGAATTCCGTTTTAAAGACGTCGACAGCGTCCTGGTCAGCAGACATTTTTTCCCCACATAAACTAAGCTGACGAATGCCATAACGATTTTTAAACCTGTCAAGCCATCCTTTGCTTGCCAAAAAGTTTTCACCTTCTCCTAGCATTCCAGCTAGCATTCTGGCTTTTTCCTGGAGTGCAGGGCCAGAAATAGGCACGCCCTTTACTCTCTGCTGCGTAAACCACAAGAATAATGCTTCATTCACCTTTTCAAAGTCAGAAGTTTTCATTGTTTTACGGTTGGGAATTTTTGAAGAATGTTTCAAAAGTTTGTCTTTGTTTTTTATCCAATCCCCAACTGTTGAAACTCCCACATTAAAGTTTGCTGTAACACACCGTAATAATGCATCACTCTCCACTTGTCGTATAGCTTCTAGCTTGTCCTTTATTTCAACAACATTCCGTTTCCTTTTCCCAGACATTGCAGACTAAAAATTACTGTACACACAACGACAGCTTATACAATTTTTGAAATAAAAAATTTTTGAAATTGTCTTCCAATTTTTGAAAGACACTAAAAATGTTTATTTACACACTAATTTACATTTTAAAACACTCTATCTACAGTAGGCCTAACATGAAAACACTAACAATAAATCGCTAATAAGACACTAAATAAAAATTAATTTGCAAAGCTCAAAACAACACTGCCGCGAAACGCATCAAACTAAAGCTGTAAAGACACTGCCTGGCGAGGGGTAGACAGACAGGCTGGCAGACAATGAATGGTGAAAGTGGCACGGCGTGTCACTGACCCTAGTAACAATGCCTCCGTCCAGTCGGCCCTTCCGCCCGCTGCTCCAAGACCCTAGACTGTGCGGCTTTTCTCGTAGTATTAACTGATTTAGACAATGTATTTTATTTTTTTTACACGAAAATCGTTGCGGTTAACCCGGGTTCCGGTTAAGTAAACCCCGGATAAACGGGGTCCTACTGTATCTTGTTGCTTTATCATTGATTTGTACTGCTAATGTAGGAATATTTAGGAACAGTTCTTTTTTGTTAACTGTGGACTGTCACCAGCGTTCTGAAGGTATAAGACAAAAATGTCTTCAGGCAGTACAGTCTTCTACAGTTTTACATAACTCCAAGCTGCTAAACAGAGAGGTGTCATAAACAAATTGAAATATGATACCTGTTCATCTCAGTGAGGAAGTAACTATATAAAAGTCTGATTGTACTTTTGTCTGTTGCAAGAGTGGATATCAGGGCTTCACTATAGTATTCTAACTGCTACTAACAAAACTCCACCTCACTAACAAGGAAGTCTTGTAGTTAATCACGCCTTACAAATTATATGCTGCCTAATATTTTCTTAATATATTTTATTTGTTTCAGTGTGTAATTATACAATAAGACAGTCAGCTATGAAAGAATTGAATAAAGACACTTTTAACATTATTGACAATGTCAGAATATATATGGGTACTTTGGAAAAACAGGTGTGGTATTTATTTTAAAATCGTTTTATGTTAATGCTGATTTGAACATTTGTTTTGTTATAATTTTAGATATCATAAGAAGTCACTGTAAAATGTTACTTGGTAAGTATTGGCTCTCTTTATGTTTTATAGCTTGAGATTTTGTTTTGTATATAAACTTCCAAAAATGTTTAGAAAGTCAAAAATCAAATTATGAATTAATTGGAGTTCTACATTAGTGTGCTCAATGTATCATATCGTTTGTGAACTGTTTACCAAATGATGTTTGCACCAGGTACTATTGTGGTGGCAGACTTAGCATTTTGCACATTCGGAAAGTTGGTGATTGTGACATTGTGAGTGAAAATATGTCTGAGAGTGTAGTGGCATGATATGCACATGGTGTGCATGTGCAGAGGTGGGGGGCATCCGTGGTAAAAGACACATATTTTCTTGATAAATTAAGATGAAAGAGAAATATGTGTTATTAGAACTAACTACCTTGTGGTGATATGATGTAACATTATGCCAAGATGCTAGGTCAGGGTAAGATACTGTCATGACGGTCTACTGATTGTCGTATGGTACAGTGGAAAACAAAATACAAGACACCAATTAAGTCACTAATCACCAACTTTAATTATCACAATTAACAGTTTGTAATCAACAAGATAGTTTCTTACAACAAATCAAATAAAAATTGTTCACATGCAATAAAAATGTAAACTAATATAAAACACAATTGTATTACAATTGTCTCGCACAATTATGAAACACATAACACTTCGCCACAATACTTTGAACCGCATTGAAATAAATCACAGTTCAAACTGACTAAGCGTCGCTGAAGTCTTGTATTTTTACCCCGCTGAGATACCTGAATTTTCCATACTACTCGTCAAGAACGCTACTAGAAAACAACAGAACATAATTGATTGCGGCCTTGCACACAGCGCACGCAGACTGGTGAAATCTGGATCAGTCTCGGGCATGTGACAAGTGTCACGTAATTGTTCTTCATCTCAGGAGCAGCAATATGTACGCACACACACATTACAGCTGGAAGAGCCGAGAAACATGTAGAAAGTTCTGTAATGTTGTAACACTGCCCCCTCCTTAAGCCTGTTTGTCCTGAACTGGCAAACCATCTCTGAAGTAATACTTGGCCTGGCGATCTACATAGCTGGTCTACTTGTAAAAGATAATTCTTCGGCTCTTCGAATTCAGTCTCGTATGATTCGAACATGAAGTTCCCAGAAATACTTCCGCTCAACCAGTAGTTTTGTGGGAATTACTTCCATTGCATCATGTAATGATGACTTCATGCCATTAGCTGGTCCAAGTCTGATTTGGTTCTCGTCAACAACCTCTTGCGTGACTTCATGTTCAGCAATGTGTCCCCCGGGTTCTTCCATTAACTCAGGAACAAGCAAGAGTCTTGGCTCGACACCCATAGTTGGCTTTCCAATCACTTTAGTTCTTCCTCCATTTCCACTTGGAATAGGAAGGGTTCCTCTTGACCAGACCTGTTGACTTTTTCTTCGGCCAATGCCACTTCCTTAATCGAATGGTTGGTAGACCCTGTCATTTTAGCCAATCGAAGGTTTTCTTCTCTTGTCCACAATGAATCAGTAGGCATTCATAATGCCCGTGCCAAGAATCACTTCATCGACAATGTCTCCAACGAGCATTTGGTAGCTAAACTCAAGTAGACCCAGGGGTACATGTACGTCTACCTTTCCTAGCACCTTGACGGGGCTTCCAGTCACAGTCTGTATTGTACAAGAGTTAATTTGAGGCTGGCGGTTGCTGACTAAGTCGCGGCCTACAATGGACACTGTTGCGCCTGTGTCAACTGTAAATGATGTTGGCTTATCTTCCCCAAATCCATTAACGATCAAGTTTCCACTGGTCTTATGTAACGTGTAAACTGTGTGATGTTCTGGAGCTTTACTTCTCCAATTGATGCGATCACTCTCTTCTCTCGATATTTTCTTCTCCCAACAGTCTACCTGTAGGTGACCACGTTTTCCACAGTTGTAACACTTCGGTCTTCTGTTTTTTCCCATCGTTCAAATAGTTGCGGTGCTCTTGAACTTCCGAATTGTTTGTCCGACGACATTGTTTTTCTGCACCCATCGTAGCGCCAATGTGATACTGGGATGTCTGACTACAATGTGATGGCATACACCCATTAATGTAGCGGGACGCTGACTTGGCATCTTCAAACTCTAGGGCGTGAACAAGAGCTTCAGAGCTATTTCGGTGTCTTGCCGTTCGTAACATTTGCTGAAGTTCACAATCTCCAATGCCATCAATAAATATCTGCATAGCAAACCTCGTTTGGAAATCTTCTAGTGCTTAAGGATAGGCCAGTCTAATTAATCTGTCGATACTTGCTTCAAATTCTTGAAGACTCTCCCCGGAATGCTGTCGTCTTACTCACAACTGAGTGCAGTACACATCTCGCAAATGTTTATCACCATACTGTAATTCTAGAGCTTTTATCCATTCGGCATAGTTGTTCTGGCTGTCAGATGGCACTTTCTGTATTAGTTCTGCGCCAGATCCTTTTAAAGCGAGAACAAGTGAAACTGCCTTGTCTTTCTCTGTCCAATCATTTGAGCATGTGGCGGCTTCGAATTGGCGTAGATACGTCGCCCATTGCGTGCTTCCATTAAAGGTTGTGGAGCCTTCACATGAACTGTCCCAACTGCAGGGAAGGTGACTTTCTCTATTGTCTTTTCTATCTTATCATTGGTAAAGTCTGTTCAAAAGTTTGTTTTGATTACATCTTCATGAACTGCTCAACTTCATTTTTAATTTGCTCTTTTACATTGCCATTGAGTCTTCTACTGTATACATTTTATTTGACATGGATTCTTCTATGACATATATTTTAGTAGATAACGTTTATTCTATATCTGATACAGATTTTTCTATTGTAGACAATCTTACCGCTTTACCATTCAGACCACTGCGTAATTCGCTCAAGTCACCCCGAAGGAGTCCCATCTCTGCGGTAGTATGTTTTTGTGTAGTTTGAAAAAGAGCTTCTGTTTTATCGGCTTCTGCTTGCGTTCTTCTGGCTGTTGTCCTTCGGACTCGAGCAACAGTGCCTTTTGTCTTTCTTCTGTTTCCACCAGGAGGGTTTTCTGTCTCGCTTCCCACTTTCTCGTCTTGTCGTTTTTCTGTTTGTAGTAGAATCGCTTGGAAAGCTTCCATCATCTGACTGGCATCCATTGTTTACAATTAATTACAAATTACACTAGTCTTGTACAAAGTGTCCACTATTAACGGTTCTGTCCCACTTCTGACACCACTGTTACGACGGTCTACTGATCATCGTGTGGTAACAGTGGAAAACATCACCAGCTTTAATTATCACAATTAACAGTTTGTAATCAACAAGATAGGCTATTACAACAAATCAAATAAAACTTGTTCACACGCAATAAAAATGCCAACTAATATAAAACACAATTGTATTACAATTGTTCCGCAGTTATAAAACACATAACACTTCGCCACAATACTTTGAACCGCAGTGAAATAAATCACAATTCAAACTGACTAAGCGTTGCTGAAGTCTTGTATTTATACCCTGCTGAGATACCAGAAGTTATCATACTACGCGTCAAGAACGCTACTAGAAAACACCAGAACGTAATTGATTGATTGCGGCCTTGCACACAGTGCATGCGGACTGGTGAAATCTGGATCAGTCTCGGGTGCGTGACAAGTGTCACGTAATTGTCCTTGATCTCAGTAGTAGCAATACATACGCACACACAGATTACAGCTGGAAGAGCCGAGAAACACGTAGAATGTTCTGTAATGTTATAACAATACATTACGCATTAAAGGCCCTCTATCTTTTGATATATTAAGGAAAAATAATTGAGTTCATTATATTTGTAAAAGTCATCAACATGAAGACCTAAAAATGCGTTAAAAGTATTGATAATGATTTGAAATTGTTAGAAAGGCGTACCAGTTGAGAAGAAAAGAGTTGATATTTTTTTATTGTATGACGTAATCACAGAAGATTGTCATGAAATGTTTAAATTAATCAAGAAAAATATTTTACTGTTTTAGATTCAGATTCAAGTGTTTTTATCGAACCAATGAGAATTATTCATTCATTAAATAAACCAATAAATGAAACCATATACAATTAACCCACGTATGCATCAGATTATTGCTTACATGTTTGTATAAACTATCGTATGTCAAATAGATAATATGTTATCTCAAGTTGCACAGTTTGTGCTAATGAATGTTTCAAATCGAATGCCAATATCTCAAACTGAATAAGTACACGATATTTTTATGTAGTACACTACTGTAAGTGAGCTTTACTCCTAACACTGATTTATACAAATTTTATGTATTTAATGTATATATAGTTTGTAGCAGTTACTTAAATTGGAAAATTTTAAAGCATTGTTACAGAAAAAATGTTAACATAACCAACAGGTTTAACAAACATGCATTAAAAACTATACAAAATGATTTAACTAAAAAATTTCTAATCGTACAAAAGAGGGCAAAATATTGACAACTCAATCCAATAGGTTGTAGTAGGTTCTACTATAAGTTCTAGTAGTTTTCTTAAAAAAATAATTGCATCCATTATGGAAGCTGACAATGTACCATCATATGAACTACTTTAGAAACAATGAAGTAATTTTAGAGACTGACTGTAGTTCCATTATCTTCATGTACACTGCACATAAAAAACACTGTAATTAGTAATGTCCCTTCTTAAGAAGAGCGTGTGATATTTCTAGAATGCAACTTGTTAGGAACGAAGATATAAGAAGGAAAACAGGACACATATTTACAACAGCAGAAAGAATAGAATCCAGACAGTTGCTATGGTATGGTCACGTAATGAGGATGGAGGAGAAGCGATGGCTAAAGAAAGCATTGAATTACACACCACAAAACAGGAGAAGAAAAAGATGACTGACAACACAATGGAGAACAGGAATTAGGAAAAGCATGAGAGATCGAGCTATTGAAGACAATGACTGGAAAGATAGGGAGAAATGGTGATCGAAATGCGGGATGCGGCATAGAATGTAGGACTCCCGCTAATGATAATTAATAACGTCCAAAAAAGTACAAATAAAATGTTTAAGTGAAAAAGAAAACAAATAAAATTTTTAAACAAATATGTAAAATAGTGAGGAAACCAAATAGAATTTTGTAAACAAAACACAAATTGATGGGGGACAAGTTAAAATGGAACATAGTATGAAGAAAGGTTAAAATTAAAAATAAAATACATTTTATGATTTAAAAATTGTCTTTCCTGATGGTTTGATGAAGCTTGAGATACCAGTATACAAGAACATGTTAATCAGATCAAGCTATGGAGATTCAAGGCTCTGAATATTTGATGGGTGGTTGCAAATGTCAGTAGAACTGTTTATGATAATTATAGAATAATATTGACTTACTGGTTGTTACTGTTTTTTTTTTTTACTACAATCAATTTACACAAATTGGCTATAATTTTTAGTATAGGCCAATACAAACTACAGTACTGTATTTGAGAGGGTGCTGGGTGCTGTGACAATCCAAAAGAAATTAAGTTGATTTTTCATAAAAAAATTAATAGGTCATTTACAACCAACCTGTTTAAGTTTTACAAACTAAAGAATTTTAAATAAATATTTTAAAAGACAATTCAAAAATCCTTTGCTGAACAACAAATTTTAAAACATGTTAGTGCAAGTTATGGTTGAAAATTACTGTATTTACTATAATATTTTTTATATTTCTTCTCTTGGAATAAATTCATCTTCACATAGGAGTTTGTAAATTATGAAAGAAAAATTTTAAAAATACATATTTAAATAAACATTTTAAATATACATTGTTACCTGTTTGTTAAGGACCCCTTTTGTTTCACTAGTATCGCACATGCACTTCTGAAACACCAAATTTCTTCTCAGCAGCTGGGTTTCCATTTTCCTCCACATTTAAATTACATGAACTTTGTAATCTGTAGTATGGCATAATTCATGTAGGGTCAAAAATAGGTAGTTTTATACTTAACTTTTGACATTTTCATTGTAAATGTTATAATTTTACAATTGATAATTGTAACAGTTACAGCTGATAAATTAGTTTTGTAGGTATACATTTTTACTAGGAGAGTATGACATGTATGCTTGTACAGTAAACATGAATAGGGCTGGATGAGAGTTGTAGGGAAGGTGCGCCCTCTGTCTTGGAAAAATACAACTCGATCATCACAGGTGTTGTATGAACGAGTGAAAGTGAAATCATGCTGCTGCTGTGTGCCTGCCTTCTGTTATATGATAATAGATTGTTTTCCAGAATTATTGTTTTCTACAATTACTGTATTTGACAACAAATGTTCAAACGGAAGTATAAAAATTGTGTGTGAGAACGAAAATTTTGCAAGTATGTGCGGTAGTTAAATTTATGAGGAAAAATAAATAAATGAAAACAGAAATCGCTGTCATTTATCCCTTTTAGGTATTATATGTACCTAATTATAATTATATACAAAATTATATGTATCTAAACTTTTTGCTGTATAATACTGTTGCATGCTCAACGCTCTCGAAAATTTCTAGAGTTAGTATTGCAATGCGAAGTGCTGCTGGTATAGGAA
This sequence comes from Magicicada septendecula, assembly GCA_034769895.1. Classification (NCBI taxonomy): domain Eukaryota; kingdom Metazoa; phylum Arthropoda; class Insecta; order Hemiptera; family Cicadidae; genus Magicicada; species Magicicada septendecula. The sequence continues at coordinate 220,351,037 of CM068375.1, read as the reverse complement.
TCGGAACTGTGTTTTTGAATGAAGAAGCGGACTGTATGGAAAATGAGTTAAATAGCCATTTATTGAAAATTATATAAAGAAGCGCAGGCCCATGCAATTACGTCTGGCGTACATTGCCAAGATACAATTACGTGTGGCGTACATTGCCAAGATACATAACAAATAGAAGAGAGAATAATTGTAACGAGAAGTTACATTAATAAAATTCACATTGCCGCGGCTAGCAAATGGAAGAGTGTAGTGAACAGATGAAAGGCTGAGTTTTAACTAACTATCGTAGCAGCTGGCCGTAGCGAGCTGTACTTTAAACGAATGACGTAAGTGCGTGGGCTGATTGCGCGCGAGCATGTAAACAGATACAAAGGTTTAACATACTGCCCGCCCAAAATCGGGCGATTTTGACATAGGTTATTGTGTGAAACGTAAATCACAATTATAACAAATGTTGTATACAAATAAAATACATAAAATACTTGAAAGCTTTACACATTAAATAAATTGACCCTTGCTTAACGTAAATAGTCTCTGACATAAGAAATTCGTAAATAACAAAATTAATTAAGCTATCAGAACAAACTCAAAGTAAAACAAAGCAATTTCTGTACTGAAAAGATACAACCTAAAGCTCATGTTAAAAATAAAGTGCTTATATAACTAACATAATCTTCATTGAAGCATTAACATATGTTTGGTAAATACATACATTTAATCTTTAACAGAAAATAAGCGACATCCTTTAATTTATATAAAGAAAACATCCTCAAAAAACTGACTGAATATAATAATACAATAATAACGACATAATAGCAAATACAGTAATAGTAGACTAACAATTTGAAGATACATAACCATAGTAAATACAATAGAGAAAAAACATAATAAAGTACATGCATAGTATTGATATAATGATATCACAATCAAGGATACATAACAGTAAGATAGACATATCCGAAAGGATGTAAAATGCATAATGTGAGTATACATAATACATAACGATTGACATAATAATTAATAGTACATAATAACAATAATAATCACAAAAAGTTCAATAACATAATGATGATACATAGGAACACAATAATAAAAACTTAATAATAATACAATACACACAACCAATAAAAAACATGATAAATGTTCGGAACAATGATGCATGATATGTGAATTAGTCTGATGCCACGGGAAGTGGACACACTTGTGGATAGGCCTACGCAGGATGCTGTGTGTGGTACGGACATCCGCTACGCGTACTAACGAATCCTGACCTACATAGATTTGGGTGACAATACCACGTTTCCACTGCAGAGGTGGAGTATTGTCTTCTAAAATGAGGACGAGTTTTCATGGAGAAAAATTTTTAGAATGTGTTCTCCATTTATTTCGTTGTTGCAGCTGATGCAGATACTCTCTTGACCAACTCTTCCATATAGAGTGGGTGAATCTCTGCAAAACAGAGATGCCATCCCCCCAAGCGAGCCATTTTTACATCCGAATAGTCGGGTTCCGGGAGCGCAGTAAGTGGAGAACCAACCAAGAAATGTGCTGGAGTCAAAGGCTCGGGATCCCCAGCATCATTTGAAGCAGTGAACAAGGGACGCGAATTCAGACATGCCTCTACTTGAGTCAAAACAGTGTAATACTCTTCAAAGTTGAGAATCATACTGCCGATAATGTGCCGCAAATGAAATTTAACGCTTTTGACTCCGCTCTCCCATAGACCGCCGATGTGAGGCGCTGACAGTGGTATAAAAGACCACTTAATCCCCTGTGAACTGACGAAGTCCTGAGTGGATTGTTGAAATTCGTCCTGCTGAAAGAGTTTGTACAAATCGTGTAATGTAGTGCCAGCACGACGGAAATTTGTACCGTTATCGGAGAATATTTGTGCAGGGATGCCCCTGCGAGCTATGAAGCATTTCAAGGCAGCCAAAAAGGCGTCTGCAGTCAAATCTGAGACCAGTTCAAGGTGAATTGCCTTAGTGGCCATGCAAATGAAGAGTGAAATATAAGCCTTTGTAAATGATTTGGACCGCTGCCCGCCCTGACGTAGAAACATGGGACCGGCATAGTCGACGGCACATTGTGAAAATGGCTTAGAAGGAGTGACTCTGGAAGAGGGTAATTGTCCTAAAAGTTGGCTTGAACCAGTTGCGCGAAATCGATAACAAGTGATGCATTTGTGTATCACGGAGCGTATGTAAGATTTGTCATTGATAATCCAATATCTTTGGTGTAGAGAGCACTGTGTTAATTGTACTCCGGCATGGAGTAGTCGAATATGCTCATTTTCTATAATTAGTCTAGTAAGATGAGACTGCGGGTGGAGTATGATCTGGTGTTTACTATTATAGTTTAGCTGAGACTGTTGAAGGCGCCCGCCTACTCGTAGTATACCCGCGTTGTCTATAAATGGATTAAGCGAAAAAGTTTTACTGGTATTAGGTACTTTAAGCACGTTGTGCCTAAGTTCTTTAATTTCGATGTTGAAATGCGGTAGCTGGGATTGGCGTATAAAAACCAAAAGTGCGCTTTGTAGCTCTTGCGACGTTAAAAATGAAGTGTTTCTATTAGCGACGGGAGACTTAGCGTTCCGAATGAAACACAGGCAATAAGCAAACACACGAATAAGTCTTGAAAGCGAGGAGTAATCTTCAATGTAGTTAGAAGAGGATGAAGCAGTAACCAGAGCAAGTAGACCTTTTTTACGTTTTTCCTTGTCCAGATCTGGATGAGTACAGGAAGAGTTGGATTCGAAAGGACTGGTGGGCCTTGTCTGAAATCTGCGAACTGCTCCGGGGAGTGAATCGCCAAGATGCTCTGTTTTACGGGATAGCGACACAACAAACCTACCACTAGCGTTACGATAGGTGTTTGTGAGGAAATGATTTTCACACTCCGAGTCCTCTGCTGAGGGAGTACGGAAAGAAACATCCTCCAACTGCCAGAAGTTCTTCAATTGTGACGAGATGGCATTATTGTCACGAGCCATGAACGAAGAGACCGGTTTAGTCATGTCTACGTTGAAGGGTAAATTCCCGGCGAGTATAAACCCTAGTTTTGTTTCCTGTATTATCGGGAAGTGCGGACTGCGAACAAATTTAGTCGGCTCAATCAACTGCAAAAAATACTGTGCCTCGAGTAATATGTCAATTTGTGATGATAAATTAAGTTGCGGGTCAGCTAAAAATATGTTTTTTGGAATTTTCAACGATGCCATGTTAAAGGATTCTGTAGGGAGGTTATTTGTAATTCTGGGCAGAACAGCGCAGTGGACATTCAAACTGAAATCCCTGTAGCGTGAGTTTAGGTGCACCCTTGTGCTGAAATTGGCTTGACATAGGGAGTTATTTATGCCCGTGATAGGCAGTTCGGATTTGTTTAGTTTTAAGCCCATGCGGCGGGCGAAACTCATCATACAAAAAGTTTGCTTGCGACCCTGAATCCAACAGGATTCTTACCAGGTGCTTGTAACCGGCACGATCGGTGGTGTTGCATACGGTGGTGGACAATAAAATTGATTTGTTAGTTTGTAGCTTTAGAGAACATTGCTTATTGTTCCTGTTGGACGAGTTATTTGTTGAAGCGTGGATCATGGTGTGGTGCCTTTTCGAGCATGCTCTGCACGAAAATTTGGAAGGGCAACGCGAGGTTTCATGGCCCGAGCGTGTGCAATTTAAGCAGAGCTTGTGACTTATTAAAACCTCTCTACGTTGAGTCGGTTGTAAAGCCACGAATTGTGGGCATTCGAGCAATTTATGATTGCCACGACACAGCTGGCAAAATTTATTGTTTGTTTGAGTATGTATCAGTGACCCAGTGAACTCAGCGCGTTTAGCCGATTTGCGATAAGACGTTTTATCGCTAACTTGTCTGCCGCAAGACGAACCAGTTGGTGCATTTACATTTTGTAGCAGCTGGCGTCTCGTATTTAGAAATTTAATAAAATTATCGTAATTCGGAAGCTGTTCGTCAGTTAAACCTTCCTTCCATAATCTACATGTACGATCGTCAAGTTTTTGGGCGAGAAAATGCAAGTTCAAATGTGTTCACTGATAAATTTAATGAGTTCAGAGCATTTATGTTAGCGGTGAGCTCATCTATAAATTTGGAAATGCTAAGCACAGAATCCTGCTGCATGTGCTTCATGCCCAAGACATTAGCCGCATAATACGCCGTAACAATCAATCTACTGTCATACCGGGCTCTTAACAGCTCAATGGCCACCGTGTAGTTTTCGTACGTGATTGGGAGTGATTTTATAACATTCAGCGCCTCATCCTTTAGTGATGAGTGCAAGTAATGAAATTTTTGGATGCCGGTCAGGTCTGTTCGGACATGAACCAACTCCAAAAACATATTGTAAAAATGTTGCCAGTCAATTATGTTACCTGCGAAGCAGGGTAGTTTAATCGGTTGTAATTGAATAGGAGGCATACTGAATGTGACGACTTCGGATTGATTTTCTATTTTCTTGCTCATCTCTTCGGCATGATCTAATAAATTTTGCAACTTGCATTCTATGTTGCACAAATCATCTTCCGTCTGAACTCTATCGCTAGCGGATGTAAAGTCAGAGTCCTCAGACTCAATTTGCTTTTGAATCTCGTCATATTTGGCGGATAGCTCCATCAGATGACAAAGCTTTATTTTTAGTGCATGGTGGTCATGCGTATCGTGATCAAAATTATCTGCGTAGGTGTTTATGCGCGATATAGAGGCCTTGATCGTGCCACGTTTTTTGATCAGTGCCTTCATATCTGTCATGATTGTGTATCACAGAAAATTTGAGTGATAATACGAAAAAACGAAGTGAATGCAAAGAGATGAACAAGACCATGCAGGAAATCCAAATTTTAAAGTCACGCTACAACGCGGTAACCATTGCTTAACACATCTTAAACTAATTCTATGTTGTAATAAATACTGTTTAGGCAGTATAAACAGTATAGCAGTATAATCCCTATTGCTATGAACACTATTTGAAAAATATGATTTACAATCAAAAAAGGCTTGTTAAGTTATTTAAATTTATGATTGATTCACAGAAAAAATTTGTAAGCTTGTTAAGTTCGCAAAAAAATTCCAAGTTCATATTCAAATGACACTGATATAAAAAAGTGATATTATTATTTTTTTTAAAATACTGCTTCCTTTACTTTAATGCCATTGAAAGATATACAAAATTATGCAAAATTGAAAACTAATATGAAACATGAATTTATAGTCACTTGGCATGTGGTACTTATCGACATGTTCAAGAAGGCCTCAGAGCTTGTCGAAACCTTGGCAGTCCCATCCGGTACCCATGAATTGATGGTGTGGACACAGTCGCTGCCTGTCAGGTGATGCCTGATGTGGTCAAATCCTGTATAGATTGGCTGCTTTGGATTTTCCTAAATGATGAATGCCACGTGCTGATGGTGTTCAACTGCTGAAATAATGCTTCGAACGATCCGGTCGGCGAAGTATGACGTCCCCAAAGTCGTGCAATGCGTGCTCCAATTATGGTGATGATTAAAGAACTTCTGAATTAAATCATGGTGAAAAATGCTGATAGGGCCTGCTTATTGAACTGAATCCATGAAACGAATTATCCATGAAATAAGTCACATCCGTGAAATAAATTGTATGTGGACTGTACATCCATAAAATGAATCATATCCGGCCCGGAGGACCAAATATTGCATGCTCAACGCTCTCGAAAATTTCTAGAGTTAGTATTGGAATGCGAAGTGCTGCTGGTATAGGAATCGGAACTGTGTTTTTGAATGAAGAAGCGGACTGTATGGAAATTGAGTTAAATAGCCATTTATTGAAAATTATATAAAGAAGCGCAGGCCCATGCAATTACGTCTGGCGTACATTGCCAAGATACAATTACGTGTGGCGTACATTGCCAAGATACATAACGAATAGAAGAGAGAATAATTGTAACAAGAAGTTACATTAATAAAATTCACATTGCCGCGGCTAGCAAATGGAAGAGTGTAGTGAACAGATGAAAGGCTGAGTTTTAACTAACTATCGTAGCAGCTGGCCGTAGCGAGCTGTACTTTAAGCGAATGACGTAAGTGCGTGGGCTGATTGCGCGCGAGCATGTAAACAGATACAAAGGTTTAACAAATACATTGTTTAGACATTTGCCATCTTAAAAAATTATAAAATGAATTTTAAAAAGCAATTAAAGTACACTGTATTGAACACTTTCATGTCTAAGTGATTTTGGAATTGTCCAACGATTTTGAAATATGTAGCCAATTTTAACACTTTTTGACTAACGGTGTAATCCACAGTGTAATTCTAGTTGAGGCTCAATGTGTATACTATATGTTGTAAATTCTTGCATTCTCTAAACTATTGTATATGAATAAACCTTAGTTAAAAACAAAAACAAAATACTGTGTAATGTATTGTACAAAGTGTACAAAGTTTGTGTTAATGTATGTATTAACAAAAAAATTAAAATTTTACTTTAATTATGATATAACAGAGTATATTTTTAAAACTACTTAAATTTGTCCTCTGCATATTGTTTTATATTGTTATTACACAAATCAAAAATAAAAGATTTCATTACACTCACTAAAAAAATTTGCGTGTGTGATGTTTTGAAACATAACACTCAATTACGAAAACACATGGCAGAAAACAGAAGTGTACGATGCTCCCGATCTAGTAGCAGATGAATGCTGCTATGATCTAGTAGAAGAATTGGAAACTAGAAATATCCTACTCCAAATTAAAGATGACAGACTGCAAGAATATCATGATTTTTGGTATCTGAAACAATGTTATTGTTGCACCATTACACAACATTCTACGTGTTTCTCAGCTATTCCAGTGGAGCCCGGCTATAATGTGCGTGTGTGCATACATATTGCTGCTACTTTGAGATGAAGGACAATTACATGACACTTGTCACACGTGCAGGGTGATATTGTTAGTGACACTGTTCAGCACTGAATTCACAGTTGGCGGGTCATTTCATCTAGAAAAAAAATCATGAAATTTGTGACGAATTGTGCTTCTAAAAAGTCAACCCATATGATTTTATAGTTGCTTTTAAGTAAACGTCTGTTCCTCCTTTTTTGGTGTAACAACTGGACCTTCTTTAGCTTGTATCTTGAGTCTGTAAAATGTGCCCGACTTATCCACATGATTTCGCAAATATCTTTAATAATGTTATTGTTTGATTTATTGGGATATTTCAGTTTTAAAGAGTTGTAAATATGGAAAATGATCCCTTGTTCACCGTTTTGGAAATGTGATCCATTTTTTCAGCGTCTTGTGATGCCATCGTAAATATTTATACTAACAGTAAAATATAACATGAACTATGTATACACCAAAATGTATATAGATAAAATAACTTACACACTATTTATACACTAAAAACACTAGACAGATTTACAAAAGAAATTGATAAATGTTACAAACAATAGTTTATACTGAAAAAGATCAGCACAAAATGACAACTGTAATCTGAATGCTTGGGTTGAATACTTCAACAAACTGATGGTTTATTTCCTTTAACTTTTGCCTTGTAGGCTATGGTAGTACTACTAGAAATGGTTTTATAATGTATTTACTGCCCTTTTGACAAAAACAAAGCTTTCTTCCACTTCGCATAATATTGCGGACTTTCCAATGACAGCTTCCCAACTATTTGTTCATGCTTTGATAGGGTCGCCCTGTTCCTAAGCTATGCTCACGTTCACTCTGTGTATCACGACTTTAAAACTTAAAATATTGTTCGTTATGAATTTTTACATGCAGAATATGGTTTCTATAAGCTGTTTTGTACACACCACAATGGTATTATAAATATTCATATAAACATGTAATATTGCTGAAACATTGCTAAGTGTCATGTTCTGTCAATTAAAAACATTGTATCATAGCATGGGAAACGGACATGTGGCAGTATGCAGTGTGACAGCTGAAATATATTTGTACGATTCACTAAATAATTTGGAAACCAATAAGATAGAACATTGGGAGTTAGATTAAAAGTAATTTTGAATCTTTCTGTACAATTTGTTTGCTTATGTGTTAGTCTACCTTGAATAGGGAAAACGTTTCTCGCAGGTTATTTTTTATGCCTCATGACTAAAAAAAATTGAGATTTGATGTGAAATTTTATTTTATTATTACAAGGATATTATCAGGTTTAAATGACATGTGTATCATGTATGTGAGCTGGACTACATGTACAAAAAAATGATTGTTAAGGAGGAAGACTATCTTGTGTAAAGACAGTTTATATTTTAATACGTACTAAATGTAGTGTGCAATGACTATCATGTTGTTTCATTTTTACTTTCTCAGATTGTAGGCTAAGTTTATTTAAAATATACCAAATTATGAAAAAATAAAATATTGTTACCACTGTTGTAAAGTTATTTATTATTTCTCTTATTTACTTTGTTACACAAAGCATGGCTGTGCTCGTGTCCATTTTGCCGGACGCCATTTTGAAACTGTTGCCAACTTCGTTTTACTTACCCGAAAGTGGTCCGAGGTTCCTTTGGGCGAGCTAGAGAGCAAAATTGGGTTATTTGCAGTAATTACCGTAGTCTAATTTACATTCACAGTGAACTAACTTTTATTACTTCAATAATAATAATACAAATAAAATCTTCTTTTCTTTCATTTATCTACTTTTCAAGGATTAATATAGATACAAACACATGAAATTAAATGAACTATGATTAAATTTTTTTGAGCTTTTACATTATTAACACAAATAAGAAATAGAAATGAAATTACTAGATTACTTGCAAACCAGCACTTCTTTTATTTTTCACATTCACTCTCGCTCTCTCTCACTCTACACATATTTACAACCCCCGTTTATTGAGCTCATTATTTTGTTTATTCTTTTTTATTTTATGTTTTAAATTAATTTTGCTGAGAAAAGAAAAAATTTGAATAATTTTGGTCGTCCTTTATGATTACTTATCTGTTCATAGTCCAAGAGTGGCCAAGCCTTTCACACACGCACACTAAGTCGACTATTCCTATATTTTATTTCAATGCTCGTTTTCACTGACTCTATATGTTTTAAAAATTGGTAATCCGGTCTAATCACTGTTTAAATTTTGTTATTTCACATTTTATGCATTTTAGGCGGTGTGCCGCGCACTGTTTAAATTTAGTCCGCGGACTATTTACGTGGCCGTACGGCACGAGATGGTATACAGATTTGATGCAGAGAGATGTTAGCGAACAGTCTTATTGGGAGGGGTGGTCCCAATCCTTTGTCTAGCAGCTGCCACGTATACAAAATTTAAGGTTTGGCTCGGCCGTACCCACATTCCTTCGTGACGTATGTTGGGCTCGGCTTGTGGCGAGTCTAAAAATAGCTTTTTATTCACTGAATGACACCCAAACTGGCCTCTCACTTGTCGTTTTATTGAAATCACATTCAAAATTTAATACTCTCAACACCCTTTTTCCCCAAGTTATATTCTGTACCGTTACACTGCGTATATTTTGTATACTAATCTAATACTTTTATCGGTCGAGGATTTCAAGTTATGTAATAGTAGCGAATGTAAAACCGATAAGCGCAATAGGTTCACATTTCCCTATTATTGTCTCATCCCATATTATTGTCTCATCCCATATTATTGTCTCATGCAACTCTGGAACCAAGAATAGGACAGTCCTCAAATAAAGCCTAATCATTTGCCATTTTTTTTCATCTAATTCAGTCAACCACTCTGATTACTCAGTGATACAACTGTAATGAATTTTTAATGAAACAAACATTGTTCCTTTTTAAACTGCAGATTAATATTTCACATATTGAATAATTAGTGTAAGGCACTATATTGTATTTTATTGTGCCGTATTGTATTTAGTGTAATATCTATTAATTAATTTATTGTTTTTCATGAACGTTTTTTCTGCCATAGCAATGCGCAAGGTTTTTTTTATAGCTTGAGTGTTGGTTTTGTTTTAATATTTATTACTTGTATTCAATAGATACAAAGCCTGGCAAACTCATGTGAAGAATGTGGGAATGATCCGTATTCACTTGAAATAATTAAAAGAGGGAAGAAAGTGATTACATATTCACAAAGCCACATACAGTCTATCCTGGAAGAAAGTATGCACCACTTTATGGAACGTTCTGAGTCGTTAGCAAATGAGACAAAGAAAGAATTGAGTAAAGTATGTATGCTAATACTGACTGTGTGTGAGTTGATTAGTTTCTGGATCTTGATTTCTTATAGTTATTTTATATCTTACAGATTGATCATCATATGGATTTGCTAATTTCAGAGATCTCACAGTTCGAACAAAGTTTGATTGTACTAAAAAATTGTGCATTGACTTTAATTGATGGACTGATAAAAGCATTGCATGAATGCACTGAGGGATCTGATATGATAATATCAGCTTGTAAAAGAATGGAAAGTGTAAGTACATGATACTTTCAATATACAGTGAAACCTTGATGTAACGCTCTTCTGCGGACTGGCCAAAAAGTTCTTTATATCGAGGGTCGCTTTAAATAAGTGTCCCAAGTTTAACTATTTAAATTTCCAGGACCGTGAGAAATGAGCGTTACATCAAGGGTCGCATTTTATCACAGGGGTGTTATATCGAGGTTCCACTGTATTAGTTAAAATTTATTTATATAATATTTTCTCAAAATTTACAAATATGTATTATAAATACAGTATTGTTAAAATTTGTAATAAAAATAATTTTAATTCATTTTTTCTCTAGTATACTGTGAGATAATTAAAATATAGATTATGTAAAAGTATAGGCACAGGATAACTTAACTAAGTGCTGTAGGTAATTCCAGTGAAAATAATTTCTAGAAAAATTTAAGTTAGAAAAGTAGGGAGTAAGTAACATCATTGAATTCAACTGTACTATACATTATATCCTTCATACAAGGTGGAATCAGAAAATTCTGATACTAGGTCTGAATACAATGTATTTACTTTATTTAAGTTAGGCCACCATCCCCTTGAAAGTAGTCACCTCGTGCAGCAAACATCATTCCCAGCACATTTTCCACTTCGTGTCCTGTTCTCGAAGTGTGTCAAGCATCACCTATGATTTGTCTACAATTTAGTCAACAGTTTCAAAGTGGCAACCTCAAGATTGAGTTTCATCTTCAGGAAGAGGAAGAAGCACGGGGGACCAAATCTGGTGAGTAGGGTGGGTAAGGAATTGTGATTATGCTGTTTCACCCTAAAAGACGGCAATGTTTCCAAGACTCTGTGAGTGGTTGCATTGTCATGATGGAGTATCCAGTTCTTTCTTTACTGAATGTCATCTGTAAATTATTGCAGTAAGACTGGGACCTCGTAAATGAATTCTTGAGGATTGTTATTTTATTGTGGTTTATTCCTTTGAATTCATTAAATTTCATTCGATATTATATTAGTACAAGTAATGTAATTAATTTTTATGATTTTAATTGAATTAATAAGTAGTGGATTTTCTGTCACGCTACAATATGTATTTACAGTTTGGAACTTACAACGTTCGTACCATGTTGCGGCCTGGCTCTATGATCAGTGTAGCTGAAGAATCCCACAGATACACCATTGATATTTTAGCCATCCAGGAAATAAGATGGAAGGGTGAAGGTGCCATAAATAAAAATAACTATTCAGTACATTTCTCTGGTAATAAGAAAAAACAAGGAGTTGTGGAGTTGGTTTCATAATAGCTACAAGAATCCGTAAATTAATGTTGAGATTTATGCTAATATCTAGCAAAATATGTGCTCTAAGAATAAAAGGAAAATTTCATAACTCCACATTCATCAATGTCTATGCTCCTACTGAGGCTGCGAAGGAACATGCAGTGGATGTGTTTATGATGAACTGCAACATACATGTGAGAAAATTCCAAAGTGCAATGTCATTATAACACTTGGAGACTTCAATGCTAAACTTGGCAAAGAAGAATGCTTCACAGATATATTTCGGAAGCGCAATCTCCATGATGAGACTAAGTAATAACAGACTAAGAATGGCACAATTTGCTACAAGTAACACCTTCAAAGCTGTGAGTTCCTGGTTTCCACGAAAGGAACATGGTAGATACCAGGAACGAATGAGACAAATCAAATACAACATGTGTTAATCTGCAAAAGGTGGCCCCCACTTCCATTGAAGATGTTAGATCACATCGAGGAGCAAATTGTGATTCAGATCACTATCTGTTAAGAGTCAAAATGAAACAAAAAATAGATCTTGTAGCAAAAGACAAAGTCAAAAAATAAACGGAAAACAGAGAAATTAAAGGATAAGTGAGTAGAAGAAGAATACCAGGTAGATTTAAATCAACAGTGATCATGAACCTTCCGATGACATTGATGAAAAATTGTTTTGCATAGAGAATTCAATTGTTGAATCAGCAAATTGCATTATAGGCGAAATAAGAAAACCCAGGAATGAGGAATAGTATGATGATGGAAGGGAAGAGGCACGCCAGATTAAAATGCCTACAACAGAATACCAGAGCTAACAGAAATATATATAATGTAAAAAGAGACATAGCAGCTAGAACATGTGGAAGAAAGAAAAAACAAGCCTTAAAGCAAAAAGTCGATGAAATGGTGGAACATTACAATGGAAACAAGAGTAGGAAGTTCTATAAGGAATTGAAAGAAAGAACAAATGACTTTTGGCCTAAGATAAATGTATGTAGAACAACCAGGAGAATTTGTTGACTGAAAGAGATGAAATTATGCTTATATGGAAGGAATATTTTGAGAACATCTTGAATGGAGAGAGTACAGAAGCAACAAATATTGTATACCAACAAATCCAGAGACCAAACAAGAGTCTTTACAGTGGAAGAGCCCAGCATCTCCATGACTGAGAAAAGTGAGGCAAGTCAGGAGAGTGACGGAAAGCATGTTTATCATTTGCGTGGTTGTGTACCAAGAATTCATTTACGAGTTCATTTACTTCAATAATAATAATACAAATAAAATCTTCTTTTCTTTCATTTATCTACTTTTCAAGGATTAATATAGATACAAACACATGAAATTAAATGAACTATGATTAAATTTTTTTGAGCTTTTACATTATTAACACAAATAAGAAATAGAAGTGAAATTACTAGATTACTTGCAAACCAGCACTTCTTTTATTTTTCACATTCACTCTCGCTCTCTCTCACTCTCTACACATATTTACAACCCCCGTTTATTGAGCTCATTATTTTGTTTATTCTTTTTTATTTTATGTTTTAAATTAATTTTGCTGAGAAAAGAAAAAATTTGAATAATTTTGGTCGTCCTTTATGATTACTTATCTGTTCATAGTCCAAGAGTGGCCAAGCCTTTCACACACGCACACTAAGTCGACTATTCCTATATTTTATTTCAATGCTCGTTTTCACTGACTCTATATGTTTTAAAAATTGGTAATCCGGTCTAATCACTGTTTAAATTTTGTTATTTCACATTTTATGCATTTTAGGCGGTGTGCCGCGCACTGTTTAAATTTAGTCCGCGGACTATTTACGTGGCCGTACGGCACGAGATGGTATACAGATTTGATGCAGAGAGATGTTAGCGAACAGTCTTATTGGGAGGGGTGGTCCCAATCCTTTGTCTAGCAGCTGCCACGTATACAAAATTTAAGGTTTGGCTCGGCCGTACCCACATTCCTTCGTGACGTATATTTATTATTGTTTTACTTTACTTTTGGCCAAAATTGATTCTTTCCTTGTACTTATCTGTATTCAACATCCACACCACCTGTCGTTTACCACTTCTTCACATATATCATCACTCCGACCAAATTAAACTGTTATTTAATTGCCACTGCGGTTTTGCTTTACTATTTAAAAACTGTTACATTTTGTACTCTTTGGTAGGCCTTTTATTACATTTTCGGCCTACCAAACAAAATACTCCTGAGGCCACGCTTCACTTACGTCTGCTTGGTCTGAGTTGTACTGAACTGGGGTGAGCTTAGCTCACGTGGTGACGCTGTTTGTTCTTTGTGCATCTTGCCACATGGGCACAAATTGATGTCTACTTCGTTCCTCCTTCTCTCATTGGCTGTCGCATATCAAAAGTTCTGGATGTCGTTAGAATACGGAAGTCCGTTTACTTTGCAAACACGTAGTGAATTAATTACGCGGTTCGGCCACGTTCTTTTACTGCGACTCACGTATCCTTTGTTCGGGCTTCCCACGCAACTCCAAACAATGGATTATTATAAAGTATTGCCAAAAATGGTCAATCATTAAAAACAATAGTTCAACCCATTTTGTCCCGTTACAAATCCAAACAGAACCTGTCACTTACAGTCCAAGTTAGTCCAAAATTCACTTGATATATACTAAAATTTTTTAAATATAACAATCAATTATTGTTTTCACTTATTCTTATTTATAGATACTTAAATTTTACGAGGGTATAGTGAAAAGTCATGGGCCTGAATAAGAAAACAACAATTTTTCAGATTAATTTGCATCTATTTCCCAAGATAATTTCTATTTAGCTCTATACACTTTTTCCAACGATGGTTATGACAGACTACTAAGCCGATTTGTCGAGGTCCTCAAAGTATCCATTTACAGCATCGCTAACTTGATTGGTGTCAGTAAATCTTTTCCACTGAGCCATTTTTTGAAGTCAGTATAGAGGTAGAAGTCCAGGGCGAGCCTCAATTATTGGGTGGGTCGCAGTTGGTGGATAGCGGAAGTTCCATCAGACATGGTGGACAGCTGCAAATATGGACACACTAAATAAGCAGTCTTGAACCCAAGGCAGCAGCATTAGCAGGATGTGGTAGGGTGACTGGTGGTATGGTCATACCAGTTAAAATCCACAAATTCCCTATGACAATGCTATGACATGGTGAATAAGTGCCACCATCAAATAAGCACTGCCCCATACTGCCTTGTATGGAAAGGGATTGGATTCCCAAAGGCTAAGAGATGGATACTCCGATATAAAACCAAGGGCAGACAGGGCTCTAAGCTGCAGTGGAAGCAGCAGTGTCTAGGGAAAGAACAGCCAAAATCAAAGTTCCTGGCCCTCCAGGTTGGGGGTTGGGCGCATGGCGTGACTACTGTGAATAGCTCAAGAAATGTAACTGGACACAGTCTTCTTGGAAACGACCTAGACAATGAAAATAAGGACATGAATATTGTAACGAGACCCTGTATGTGGTCTTTACAAAAAAAGATAATAAAGAAAAAATTTCATTTAAAAAAAATTTTTCAAAAAAAAATTTTATGTTTTAATAGATGTCTGTAATTAAGAAATAATCCTGTTTTAATGTTTTGGTAAAAATTTTAATAATTAAGAAGGTATTTATTAATTATTTAGCACTTATTGAAGATCTGAACAAAGTCCGGAGTTAATCTCAGCAATCGATTTATGATTTTTCGTGCTGGTCCAATATCTCACTGTAAAAAAATATTTTCTCCTTCTGGAAGTCTCGTTGCATTAATAAATAAACCTTAAATTAGCATGTGAAATAATTTATAGATACAAACAATTGAAATAAATGGATTTATTAACAAATTTAAGAAATGATCGATGTTTAATCGATTGTGAGCAATTGTCGACTCCGTCTCAGGAAATAATCGATTTGTTCATACAGGTTATAATTTTTTACAAGTATTAGAAAAAAGGTTCTTGGAGCGATTATATTAATAGTCAGAGAAGGGTAAGTCTTTCTCGTTTACCCTTCTCTGACTATTAATATAATCGCTCCAAGAACCTTTTTTCTAATACTTGTAAAAAATTATAACCTGTATGAACAAATCGATTATTTCCTGAGACGGAGTCGACAATTGCTCACAATCGATTAAACATCGATCATTTCTTAAATTTGTTAATAAATCCGTTTATTTCAATTGTTTGTATCTATAAATTATTTCACATGCTAATTTAAGGTTTATTTATTAATGCAACGAGACTTCCAGAAGGAGAATTTTTTTTTTTACAGTGAGATATTGGACCAGCACGAAAAATCATAAATCGATTGCTGACCGGAGTTAATCTGATTAACTCCGGACTTTGTTCAGATCTTCAATAAGTGCTAAATAATTAATAAATACCTTCTTAATTATTAAAATTTTTACCAAAACATTAAAACAGGATTATTTCTTAATTACAGACATTTATTAAAACATAAAATTTTTTTTTTGAAAAATTTTTTTTTAAATGAAATTTTTTCTTTATTATCTTTTTTTGTAAAGACCGCATACAGGGTCTTGTTACAATATTCATGTCCTTATTTTCATTGTCTAGGTCGTTTCCAAGAAGACTGTGTCCAGTTACATTTCTTGAGCTATTCACAGTAGTCACGCCATGCGCCCAACCCCCAACCTGGAGGGCCAGGAACTTTGATTTTGGGCAGTTCTTTCCCTAGACACTGCTGCTTCCACTGCAGCTTAGAGCCCTGTCTGCCCTTGGTTTTATATCGGAGTATCCATCTCTTAGCCTTTGGGAATCCAATCCCTTTCCATACAAGGCAGTATGGGGCAGTGCTTATTTGATGGTGGCACTTATTCACCATGTCATAGCATTGTCATAGGGAATTTGTGGATTTTAACTGGTATGACCATACCACCAGTCACCCTACCACATCCTGCTAATGCTGCTGCCTTGGGTTCAAGACTGCTTATTTAGTGTATCCATATTTGCAGCTGTCCACCATGTCTGATGGAACTTCCGCTATCCACCAACTGCGACCCACCCAATAATTGAGGCTCGCCCTGGACTTCTACCTCTATACTGACTTCAAAAAATGGCTCAGTGGAAAAGATTTACTGACACCAATCAAGTTAGCGATGCTGTAAATGGATACTTTGAGGACCTCGACAAATCGGCTTAGTAGTCTGTCATAACCATCGTTGGAAAAAGTGTATAGAGCTAAATAGAAATTATCTTGGGAAATAGATGCAAATTAATCTGAAAAATTGTTGTTTTCTTATTCAGGCCCATGACTTTTCACTATACCCTCGTAAAATTTAAGTATCTATAAATAAGAATAAGTGAAAACAATAATTGATTGTTATATTTAAAAAATTTTAGTATATATCAAGTGAATTTTGGACTAACTTGGACTGTAAGTGACAGGTTCTGTTTGGATTTGTAACGGGACAAAATGGGTTGAACTATTGTTTTTAATGATTGACCATTTTTGGCAATACTTTATAATAATCCATTGTTTGGAGTTGCGTGGGAAGCCCGAACAAAGGATACGTGAGTCGCAGTAAAAGAACGTGGCCGAACCGCGTAATTAATTCACTACGTGTTTGCAAAGTAAACGGACTTCCGTATTCTAACGACATCCAGAACTTTTGATATGCGACAGCCAATGAGAGAAGGAGGAACGAAGTAGACATCAATTTGTGGCCATGTGGCAAGATGCACAAAGAACAAACAGCGTCACCACGTGAGCTAAGCTCACCCCAGTTCAGTACAACTCAGACCAAGCAGACGTAAGTGAAGCGTGGCCTCAGGAGTATTTTGTTTGGTAGGCCGAAAATGTAATAAAAGGCCTACCAAAGAGTACAAAATGTAACAGTTTTTAAATAGTAAAGCAAAACCGCAGTGGCAATTAAATAACAGTTTAATTTGGTCGGAGTGATGATATATGTGAAGAAGTGGTAAACGACAGGTGGTGTGGATGTTGAATACAGATAAGTACAAGGAAAGAATAAATTTTGGCCAAAAGTAAAGTAAAACAATAATAAATAATGAGCTCAAATAGAGGGGGTAGAGAAAAAGAGATAAAGAAAGTGAATGTGAGAGATGAATGATACGTAAGAGAAAAGTACTGGTTTGTCGATAATAATTAATTATCAATTTTGTATGAATAATTTTTGTGTTCTTAACATTGAGTAGTTCGGTAAACGAAAGTTAGAAAAAGAATGAGAGAAAAATTAAGTAAATGATGAAAATAAATGAGATTTGTTTTAATAGCATAACCATGTATTAGCTTAATTATCACGCCTATTTACCATAACCTGTTCCGTACGGAGAAGCTTGCCTAAAACGAACCTGGATAAGTGTTAAACTCAGGGAGGGAAATGAACTAAATTCTTTAAAGGGTAAAGTGTAAAAAAGGTTTCCACATTTCCTTAGTCCAAATGTTGGTGGCGACCTGGAATAATTTGGAGTCTTCTGTTGGGTTAGTATGTCAGTAAGGCGGTCAAAATCAGGGTAAGTAGTAAGTGTGTATTTGTAAAATTGTTTAAACCTTTACAATTGGTGACCCTGCCAGGATATTTATATAATTTTTATATAAATTAGGCCTGTTTAACGCACAGAAAGTAGGATTTGGTACGGCGTGAATTTTGAATAATTATCATATACAAGGTTTGTTCAAAAAAAGACCGGACTTTTGTCATACAAACTTTATTACTGTAATTACAACATTACAAATGTTTGTCCCCTTCAAAGTACTCCCCCCTGCTTGCAACACACCGCTCCCATCGTTTCTGCCACTGTTGGAATGCTCCCTGGAACTCGTTTTGTGAGATGGTGCGTAGTTGTCTGCAAATTCTGTTGAATCTCGTCAACACTTTGAAAACGACGTCCTTTCAGGGTGGTTTTCAATTTTGGAAACAGGAAAAAGTCCGCGGGGGCCAAGTCTGGAGAGTACGGATGGTGAGGAAGGACGGCTATTTCGTTATCGGCCAAAAATTGGCTGACTAGTAGAGACGAGTGGCTTGGCGTGTTGTCGTGATGCAACACCCAGCTCTTGTTTTTCCACAGCTCAGGCCTCTTCCGGCGCACATCTTCCCTCAAATGCCTTAAAACTTGTACGTAGAACTCCTTGTTAACAGTCTGACCCTGTGGCACGAATTCGTGGTGGACTACTCCTCGATAATCAAAAAAAATAATCAACATCAACTTCAAGTTTGACCGACTTGTGTGCTTTTTTCGGTCGGGGCGACATTTTCCCAATCCATTGTGACGATTGCGCATTGGTTTCGATGTCGTAGCCATAAACCCATGTTTCGTCTCCTGTTATGATGGTTTTTATGAAGTTTTTGTTGGTACTGGCACGATCAAGCAGCTCTTGGCTGATCTTGACACGGTTCTCCTTCTGGTCGTCGGTCAACAGACGTGGCACGAGTTTTGCAGAGACGCGATGCATGCCAAGTTTTACGGTCAAAATTTCTTGGCACGACCCGATGCTGATGCCGACTTCCTCAGCAACATCTCGCACAGTCAAACGACGATTTGCACGAATCACGGAACGAACAGCATCGATGTTTTCATTGTTTGTTGACGTTGAAGGTCGTCCCGATCTTGACTCTTCCTCAATCGATGTTCTGCCCGATTTAAAACTTTTAAACCACTCGTGACACTGCGAACGGCTCATACAGTCTTCCTTATAGGTTTGCTGAAGCAAAGCCCACGTTTCAGTAAACGTTTTGTCGGTCTTGGAGCAAAATTTCACACAAACGCGCTGCTCCATAAAATCTTTCATCTTTACTTCGCAGAACAGTGAATGCACGTGTTTACTTAGACAGTTTTATGCCGCCAACTAATACGAGTAGAACGACGCAACAATCGGGGTTACGTTGCCGAAGGTGGCCGCTAGGCGGCACCACATGTCGGAACACGCTCCGTACACTGATCGGAGCGCTATTTCAAAAGTCTTGTCTTTATTTGAACAAACCTCGTATGTGTGGTTATGTTTTGGTAATGTAATGTACTGGCAAGATTATTATTTGTTTACTGTTACATATTGATAACGATTTTATGTATTGGGTATTTTGATTTGGTGTGTGTAATTATTGTGTATTAGGAGGGTTTTAGTTGTTTTCGTGGTAAGGGTATTATAATAAAAAATTTTGTAAACATGGCTGAAGCACAAGAAACTGAAATAGGTTTCTCATGGGAGGCATGGGAGGATGAGTTCAGGAGTATTGTGAATAGAATGACTGATGAGTGGCGTAGATGAATGATAATCTTAGACAAATGGAAGAACAAAAAACGGGATTATTCGCTGAAATGAAAGAGCATAGTGATGATACTATTAATGATAATAAAAACGAACTAACGAGCTAAGAGAACAAACGGAAGAATGTAAACAAGAAAGTAAATTAAATCAGGTAATGGATAAGAAGGTAAGTGAAGGTGTTAGTGAAAGTAACAGTGGTAGTGATATGACGAATAATAATGGTAACATAGTTGAAGTGGTAGCGTTAGAGAATAAAACATTGAATAATGATTATAATGATGATAGTGTAGTGGGGGTAGAAAATGGTAGAGAGACAGATCAATTAAACGAGAATAAAGACGATCAGGTAACAGATTATAAGGTAAGTGATAGCCATAATAACGATATGATGAGTTATTTGCAAAAGCAGTTTGCAAAGTTAGAAAAACGTTTTGATGAAATGATAGAACAAAAAGAGGCATTTATTGATGATCTTAAAAAATAAAATGAAAGGTGGAAACGAGAGACAGATAAATTAAAAGAGAATAAGGAAAGTGAACTAAACCAGGTAATGATTCTAATAGTGAAAGTAATAACAAAGATAATTTGACAAATAATCGTGACAGGTTAAGTGCAAATATGGTAATAGATGACAAGGTAAGTGATGTTTATATTATACAAGTGAAAATAATAATGATATAACAAGTACTAGTGGTGATATAGTTGAAAATGGGGTATCTAAGAATGATACATTAAGTAATAGTAGTGATAATGAGAATATAATTTGAGTTGAGGTTAGTGGTGAAATAATAAGTGTTAATGAGCTTGAGAGAGGGTGGAAGGAGAGTTTAAGTGAGTATGGGGGGCAGAGGACAAATTTTCCCTATGGTGTATGTTAAGTAAAGACTCCACATTTGTTTTTAGAGGATTAAAGTTCCTCTTTGGGA
The DNA here is from genome assembly GCA_034769895.1 of Magicicada septendecula. Classification (NCBI taxonomy): domain Eukaryota; kingdom Metazoa; phylum Arthropoda; class Insecta; order Hemiptera; family Cicadidae; genus Magicicada; species Magicicada septendecula. Next base: position 220,330,177 of record CM068375.1, on the reverse strand, counting down.
GATGAGGTGTCTCCAAATGGTCCCTTAAGTTGTTGTAATGTACCTGGTAAAGCCAGATGGTGTTTAAATAATGTGTTGCCCTCTGTGTGGAATGAGAGAGTTAAATGGGGTTGGGAGAGGTATTGTGAGAGAGAGAGAGAGAGAGAGATAGAAATATTTAAGATTAATAGAGGTATTAAGAGTTATTAGAGAGAATAGATGTTGAGAGAAATGTTGACAATGAAGACTTACCTTGTGACGCAATAAGAGCAGCAGTAAATGATAATGTTGTTTGTAATGAGCACTTACTTGATAATGAAACAGGTGTAGTAGCAGATAATAATGGTGAAATTGTAACCTACTTAATTGTGACAAATAATACCAAGGGCGACTGGACTACAAACGATGGTGACAGGTTTTATGATTTAATCCTATTAATTATTATTATGGTAAAAGATGAGAATATGAATAGTCATTATATTATAAAGATAATATAATGAACTTAATTAAAAATGAATTGTGTATGAATAAAGTCAGATTAATTTTTGATGATGGAGGTTAGACACATAGTGTTAATGAACATTTAATTATTTTAGTTAATGGTTTCAATACTTGGCTAAATTATGTAATGAGTTTTGGGTAAACAATGAAATTTGATATGACATAGATTGTATATAAATTGGTATTGGTGTTAGATGTAGTAAAAATTTGGTTATGTTGTTGTATGTACATTGTATTTTGTGTAATCAATGTTTATAGTTTGGATTGAGTTTATAACAATAACAATATTTTATTTGATTGAAAAATTGACAGTATGTAATTATTCATATTTTTATGATGGAATTAAATTAATTTGAGATGGTTTAATTAATTTAAAAAGATAGAAATCTTGGTAATAAATTTTAAAAATTTATGTTTTGATTTGAATTGTATAAGAAATGAAAAATGATTAACATTGATTAGTTGAAATGAATATAAATTCAGAGTTGAAGTTATATTATAACAAGTGGAATATTTAATAGAAAATGAATATTAAAGTTGTAATGTTTGTAAATTTTATTCAAAGGCATAGTTGAAATGTTTATTTTGATGTGATGTTGGTATTGTTTATTTTGAGATGTTGTATTTATGAGAGATACAACATGGGTGTATAAAATATTTGAAGATGAAGTATTGATGAAATATAAAACCTATATAATAATAAGATTAATAATGAAGTAGTGAAATACATATTTTGTTGACTATGTATTTTTTGTATTAAATAATTTTCTGCTTTATGTAATCACATTTTGTATCGTATAAAGATGACAATAGTAATCTGAATTTGTAAAGAGGAAATTGAGATATAAAATATAATTTTTAAATGGAAAAGTAAGATGGAATTGTTGTTAAATTGAATTCATAATTGAATTGGTGAATCATTTTTTGGAATTTGAATGATAACTTTCAGGAGTATGTTAATGTTAGATGTTTGGAATAAAATGTATTAGGTTGTGTTAAGGATATATGTTGTAGAAAAATAATATTATTTGTGTATTAAAAGTTAAGATAAAAAGCCAGTACTTCGAAAAAGGCAAACCAGTACGGCTAAGAGGAAACCAAATCAGTTAAGGATATGGAATAGTGAAAGGCCATTTATTGATGTTTTAATTGATTGTTACAGAGTCTGGTGATACTGTGGAGGCGGCCCTGTGCTGGCCAGCGCGTCAGGGCAGGGGCGTCTAGTACCTGTCTGGCTTTATGGTGTTGGGATCCTGAGGAAGGAAGTCCAGTAAAGTCATGCAGGTGCAGCCACAGACACCGGACTAGGGGGGTGAGTAACCCATAGTTTAATAAGGAAATAAGGGGGTTGTGGCGCCGTATCCTCGCTGATACTCTTAGGGGTAGTCAGTGAGAGTTTGTATGCTTTGGCATAAAACCTCTCATGGGGGGGGGGTATTGTAACGGGACAAAAAGGGTAGAATCACTTTTTGTTTAATAGTTGTTAATTATCAACACAGGGTGTCTACGACCCGGGAAACCCGGGAATTTTCAGGGAATTAAGAATTTGTGGAATATTCAGGGAAAAATCAGGGAATTTCTTCGTTAATCAGGGATTTTCCTCTTGGGCTACTCTCCGTAAACGTAGTAGCGATACTTTCGAATTTCGCGGGACGTAATCGATCGCTACTCGATTCCCGTAGTCAGCCAATGAACACTCGTTCCCAGCGCGGGACTGAAGTATGCTATTTGATTGGTTCCCAGCGCGGATTGGTATTTGACCCAACCTTGCGCGGGTTGTCTGTTCAGTATTGTCAACTTAGCGGGTTTCCCGCTCAATCTTGCAGATTTAAGTTTTTGTTTAGCGGGGACGTTTTGGAAATTTAACAATGAAAGTGTAGGGATTTAATGGATTTTCGACCTTCCACAGCGGGAAGAATATTGTTATTTATATTGTGAATATAGAGTTTTATCGGAATTTCAACTATTTTCGCAACGTTGAAAAGTTTTGAGTGTTGGCTACACTTTCGTGATTTCGCGCCGTAATAGTGTTTACATTTCTTCATTTGTTGTTTACCGGTGCTTACTGTATGTGTTGCGTTCACGCTTGAGTGTGTTATTGTGATTTGAAATTCTTGAAATCTATTGCGTTGTGCGCGAAATCTAAAGCAGAAGCTTTGCAATTAATTGCGTGCTCTTAATTCTTTAGTGGTGCGTATTAAAATGGTTTTAGTGTGATGTGCGTTCATTGTTAAAAACACGTGGGCATCCAAATTCGTGACTGTGCAAAGTCGTTTGAAAATTCCGTTTTATTATGGCGTGCAAAACTCATTTTCAGTCAGAGTGGTTGAATGACCCAAAGTTTAAATCATGGCTAGAAGCAGTGAAAGACAGCCCTTTTCGGGCGAGTTGTAAGTTATGTCGGTATGCGGCCGATAGAACGACTAATCGACTGGAATATTTGCGGCTCTAGAAAGGCAACAACTAGTCGCCAAGAGCTGACAAGCGCATTGAAGCCCGATTTGTTTACACAATCAGAATACTCGTTACAAATACAGCAGGCAGACCCATACGTGTGACGCCTCTTAGTACCGCTGTGCTGAATTTCGTAATACCAAGTGGATTCATTCAGTGGCATCCTCTATGGCCAAAACCTTCGTTTACTAGGTTCGTCGATAATAACCAGTGAATCGGGAATATCTGACCACTGCGCTGACACGTTTGTGTGATTTAAAACTGCCCGATATATGTATGGCCTATATCCGTGAAATATATAAACTTACTGACCAGCACTATGGTCATCATCTGTCAGCCACTGGGCTTGACCCAGATGTCGCAATCCTGCCACGGGTGTAACGATGCAGCGCAACAATAGCAGCCTCTCCAACCAAGACCTTCGTTTACTAGGTTCGTCGATAATAACTACTGCTGAATCGGGAGTATCTTACCACTGCGGCACAACATATCTGTATCACTCACAGTGAATTGAACAGTAATTAACAGGAATCTGTTGTACTACATCCGTTAATTGATTATTAACCCTATTAATTTAAAAAATCAATTACATTCAATTACAATAATGTTTAATTAACTTATTTTTCAATCGAGTTGAATTTCAGAAATCAATTTGAAACAAACAAAATTAATCTAATTAGAAACCTTACATTGGGGACACACGCACATGCGCACACACACACACACACACAGACAGACAGACAGAGAGTTCTCAGCAGATCCACAACTGACTTGCGATATGACACAAAGCTCGCTCGCTTCATGACAAGAGAGAATGAAATCATCATTGCGGTTATCAAACGGAAGAATGCTAAGCTATATATTCGAGGAGGGGGGGTTCCTACCAGCGCGTCCGCGCAAATATTGTCCACACGGACCCGACACAGAAAATGAAAATCGTTTCTAATTTCACACATTTACGAGTGCTAGATACGTATCTTACGTCTGTTAACCACTTTACTTTCGGCTATTTTGATTTACACGTAGCTTTCAAACTACTTTTGGACATATGTATGTATAATTACCGAATGACTTGGCTGAATTTTCGACAATCCGTTCAAATCGAGTTGGTCTCTCGCCCCACGCTAACCGCTTGAGGCCCCGCGGGACAAGTCTTGCGCGTGCTGTTTAACGTGGTTCTGCGCTGTGCCGCCCTCCTTGGAGATCCTACGTAAGCGAGGCTCGCGTGATCTCCATTCCGAACCGATTGGCGGCCCTAATAAGGACCATTACCTACAGAACCGGCGCGTACGTCGTTCTATCTACTTTTTCTTTGCGGCAGCCTTTGGCGAGGCTTTCGGTTGTTTCTTCACCGCCGCCTTCTTGGGTTTCGGGCTCTTGGGCTTCTTTGTCGGCGGTTTGCTGACTTTTGTTTTTGACGGAGTCTTCGGCTTCGCGGCGGACTTCTTCTTTTCGGAAGCGGCTTTCGCTTTCTTGGCGGCCGGCTTCTTCTTAGCCGCGTCTTTGGCGGTCTCCTTCGGCTTGGCCGGAGCGGCTTTCTTCACTGTGGCGGTCGTTTTGCCTCCCTCGCCCTTGGCAGCTAGCTTGAAAGAGCCGGACGCGCCTTTTCCTTTCTGTTGGACTAGAGCGCCCGTTGCCACCGCCGATTTCAGATACTTTTTGATGAACGGAGCGAGTTTCTCCGCATCTGCCTTGTAATTGGCAGCGATGTACTTCTTGATCGCGTGCAGTGACGAGCCACCACGTTCCTTCAGACTCTTGATAGCGTTGTTCACCATGTCCGAAGTCGGCGGATGCGACGGTTTCGTCCTAGGCTTCTTGCTGGCCGTGGCCGACGCTTTAGACTTCTTGGGCGTAGTGGCGGGAGCCGGTGTAGCGGTAGTACCTGCGTCTGCCATCTCGTCAGTCACGATTCGGCGATATTATTAAACCCTGTGTTACCTTGATTAAAAGCGCGCTCGTCCCCGGGACTTTGTGAACGCTGTAGTTCGTCTGGCGTCGTGTTAAAGTGTCGATTTTGCGCCGGGTTTTGAGAAAACGCGACGCCAGTATATTCTCTGAAACACAAAAAACATTCCAGACATATCGGACTAACGACCCAGGCAGATCCCGTCACAGGCGCTAAGACCTGAAATTATGTAACCCAAATTTTTATATACTGATCTTTTCTCTACAAACAATAATGAAACATAAAATTACTTAAACAAATTAGACAAACCAGTACCTCGCACCCACACACTCTCTCTCTCTCACTCTCTTTAAAACCCCCTTAAGTTTGAGATCTCATTCTATATTTTGGCCATAATTTTTGTTTTGTTGAAGGAATTATTAATTGATAATATGTTTATATTTAAATTTTGTTTGTTACTTTGATGTTTTACTGTTACTTATCTGCTTGTGAGTCGAGCTGTTTCACCACCACTTGTAATTGACTTTTTCCATCTAACACTCAAAAAATGGTTTTCGAACTGTTATAAATTGAACACTATTGTTGATTGTTCATAATTCGATTCTTCGCTGTTGTTTTAGATTAAGTCACATAACATTTTTGGTCGGCCAACTCTTATTTGCTCGAGCACTGTTTTACATGACCGCGCGGTCTGGAGATCTCTTGTCGACTGCCCAGCTTAGCTGGCTTGGTGACACTATTCGTTCTTTGTGTAACTCGCCACGTGGGCCCAAACGGATGTACCACTCCCCCTCCCGTCTTGACTTATCGAAGGTTCTAGAATACGGAAAGTCGTTTTGCACAAACCACGTGGTGAATTTATTACGCAGTACAGCCATGTGCTCTTACTGCGACTCACGTATCCTTTGTTCTAACTCCCAATACATCTCCAACAGTATGATCCATTACATATTGATAGTTGTTGATAATTATTAACAATTATTAAACAAAAAGTGATTCTACCCTTTTTGTCCCTTTACAGATTATTTTAATTTCTGTGTACTTAGTTTGAATATATTTATAAATAAAGGTAAATAATAAAGTGTGAAGTGTAATCATAAAGAAGTAATATTGTCTTCTATTGTTTTTACAGCATGTTAAAGCTCAACTGATGAAGCTCTTGGAACTGGCCAAGAAACTACAAGACCTGAGTAACAATAACAATGTAACTAATGCCCTGAAAAATCAAAAGACATTCTTTATCAGCACTTTTAATAAATGTTCAGAAGTCGAGAATAAAACAGATAAAATGATTAAAAATATTGCAGTCTTCCAAGATACCATGAATTCTAACTTAATGGATTGTCAAAAACGGCTGAAGGAAACTGCCAGTGGATTTCAACAGAAGGTAATACTATTGATATGTTTCTAACATGTGTTTTTATTTTATATGCTATTATTTGGTGCTTGTCCATTTTTATACACAAGTTAGGTTCAGATAAAAGTCAATGGACATGAAATCAGCTTGATATGTATTATTGTCACTTGTGATAACTCACCCTCGGGCATAAATTGCCTGTAAATTGATTGTCTGTATGATAACCAGGACTAAGTTGAACAAATAGAAAAATATTTATTAATAAAATTTATTTATTAAAATATATTTTATCAATTGTTTCTATACTATGGGTATCTGTATAAAAATGATATATATATACATATAGAAGCATTTATATAAGTAAATAATAATATTGTTACGAGAAGCATACCGAACAATCCAGAATATTCTCCACTCCCCCCGTCAAGTGTGGCTTGTGTTGCGTCATTCACGTAGATGGTTCTAGTGAGTTCCAGGAACACTTGAGATACTACGCACTAAGGGGCCGGCGTGCAGTTAAAGAGAGAAAGCTGTACTGGGCCTCAGCGCGGTTTATATAAAGCCATAGCTGCCGGGTTGTCAGGAGTAACATGAGCGATTTCCGCTAGTGCGGATTGAGTGTTTGTGGATGTGAAGAATTATTGTGTTAATACAGTTGTGTTTTATATTAGTTAACGTTTTTATTGCGTGTGAACAATTTTTATTTGATTTGTTGTAAGAGATTGTGTTGTTAATTACGAATTGTTTAACTGTGAAAATTAAAGCGGGTGATTAGTGACTTAATTGGTGTCTTGTATTCTGTGTTCCACTGTACCTACGATGATTAAGTAGACCGTCGTAACAATATTTTAAAGTATTTATACATGAAAGTCTGAATAATGTCAAGTTTCATTTTCTTGCTTGAAGTTTTAATTTGTAAGAGTGTTTCTAAAAACAAGACAAGTATGTATCAACATTAACTTTCCAAAAAATACTGAAATGTGTTATTCTGGATGTTATTTAATACTGAGAAAAAAATACACATAGTACAAGGTGATTTGAAAAGTTCACGGCCTACCGTAGAAACGAATGTGTGGTGTTTCTGTTTTTTACCGCATCGTGGCGGCATGTTCGCCCCACGGACAGCTGTGAAGCGTCAAGTCATTGTTGCGGAGAAACAGCTGTATAAGTAAGGTTATCTCACAGCAACGCTGAAAGTGGAGAAAACTGAATATCGTGCAGTGATCAAATTTTTTGTTAAGGAAGGTTTAACGCCAACAGAAATTTTTAATGAGATGAAGAATGCCCTTCATTTACTACAGTGAAAAAATGGGCTGCTGTATTTAAACGTGGTCGTGCAAGTTTTGAAGATGACCTGCTTACTGGGCGTCCGAAAAGTGTCAGTACACCAGAAATTATAAATAAAGTGCACAGTATTGTTTTGAAAGATCATCGTTTGAAGGTGTCTGAAATTTCTAAGACTGTGGGCATCTGAGATGAAAGGATACATAACGTTCTTACTGAGGAATTAGGTGTGAAAAAGCTGTCTGCAAGATGGGTGCTGCGTTTTTGACAACTGACCAAAAACATGCGAATGGAAGCTTCTCAGGAATATTTGGACCATTAAAAAAAAGGAAATATTTTATTCGTAGATTTGTAACAGCTGATGAAACTTGGGTCCATTACTTCACTCCAGAAACAAAAAAACAGTCTAAACAATGGATGCATAGTGATTCACCCCCTCCAAAAAAGGCAAAATCAATTTTGTCGGCTGGAAAGTGTATGGCTTCAATTTTCTGGGATGCTAAGGGAATATTGTTAACAGACTACCTTGAAAAGGGTCAAACGATAAATTGAGAGTTTTACGCTAACCTTTTGGGCCAATTAAATGAAAAAAATTCAAAAAAAAGACCAGGTTTAACAAAGAAGAAGATCATTTTCCATCAGGATATGATTTCCATCATTTTCCATGCACGCCCTCACACATGCGTTGTGTCTGTGGCAAAAAACGCTGAGTTGAAATACGATCTGTTGCACCATGCGCCTTATTCGCCAGATTTAGTGCCATCTAACTTTCACCTTCCCAAACCTCAAAAAATGTTTCAGGGAAGCGATTTTCGTCAGATAATGAGCTGAAAGCGGCAGTAAACAATTATTTTGAGGACCCAGAAGAATTGGACTTCCTCAACGAGGTAAAAGTGCTGGAGCATTGCTGGACTAAGTATATTGAACTACATGGAGACTATGTTCAAAAATAAAAACGATTCCAGAAAGAAAATGTAAGTCTTTCATTATCAGGCTACAAACTTTTCAAATTGCCCTTGTATAATCTTATAAGGAATATAGGAAAAGTTTGTTATTAACAGTTGACAATGGCAAAAATTCTGTCACAGTAGTAGAATAGAGAATACTGTAAAGATAATTGACACCACAAATTTTTATTACACCAGACAGAAGACCACCGGAAGTAAGGAATCAACTTTCTTTGTGCGATAGAAAATACAACAGTTAAAGGACAATATATAAATAAATCATCTTTTAGACTAAATTATAGTAGCAGGCATTAATGTTATTAATAAATGAATATTTTAAATCATGAGCAGATCCAGAATTGTCTGAATGGGGAATTCTCCCAACATTTTTGGTAGGTGTGGCATATACTCTGTGTGTGTGTGTGTGTGTGTGGTAAGACCAACTCTTGATTACCCGTCTAACTGCGATTGTGAACCTAACGTGAAACATACATATATTTTTCTTCACTGTGGTGTGGGCCAACTGTTAATTAATTCACATACCTGTCGTACGTATTCACTACAGGTAGATAGGCCTGTTTAGTGTAATGCAATATTGTTGACTCATAATGTACTTTGGTACTTTTTCAATAATTGTCTGCCTGCATTCCACATACTGTGTTGTAAGCTATAATATGACTATATGAGTTGCTATAAAATTTTTTCTGGTCTTGTACGTACAGTGCTCCTTGTAAATAAGAGTTAGAATTTCAAAACAATCTTGTTGTTGCACCCTTTTCAAGGGTTTTGATTTACAAAACACCTTTAGCATCCCAAAACACTGACGCCATGACTTTTCCTGCTGATGGAATTGTGTTTGCCTTCTTTGGTTCTGAACAACCAACTTCTGTCTGTTGTTTGGCCTCTGGTATATAGTGGTGGATCCAAGTTTCATCCACCATAAGAAACCGATGCACAAAATCTGCTTTAAAACGCTCCAAGGACTGTTTAGATATTTTCATGCGCATGTGTTTTTGGTCTGCTGTGAGCAAGTGTGGCACCCACCTAGCACAAAGATTTTGTATGTACAGTTCCTCGTAAAAATTATGTCCGACATGTTCGTTTGAAATGCCTATAGTCTCAGCAATTTCGTGCACTTTAATTTGATGATTGTCCAAAACTGTATCATGCACTTTTTCAACGGTTTCCGTTGTTGCTGTTTTTGGATGTCCTTTACATGGGTTGTCTTCCAGGCTGGTACGATCATGTTTAAACTTGGCAACCCATTTTCTAACTGTTAAAAATGAAAAAGACCCATACACTTTAACAAACCTTGAATAAATTTTGCTTGGTGTTAAACCTTCTTTCACAAAGAACTTTATGACCACACAATACTCAATTTTCTCCATTTTAAGGAATACAGACGACACTTCTGTTTCAAACAGCTATATAATACAAATTATTTGGTAGAATGACCAGAATTTGCACACGCATGTTAACAGTAGGTGTAGTACCAATATAAGAAAAAAATTCCTGATAGTGTTGCTGCCTATGGTCGTGGCCGAGAACTTTTCAGACTGCCCTCGTATCAACTGAAAAATAAGTTCAAGGTTGATAAAGATATATAATTATGTCAGTCACCTACATATGTAACTAAACACAGGAACTTTTGATTTCTAACTAAAGTATTACTGAATAACTTCTAACATCAACTCAGTTTTGAACCTGACTCAATTAAATGTATACATTTATACGTTACATGTAATGTTATGTTACTTTTATAAATGGGATAAACAATTTTCCTTGTGTACAATTAACAGTAGTCTTGAGATTCAACAGCTGATTAATTCTGAAATATGTTATAATGTAATAAAGGTCACAACTAATAATAATTAGTTATTTATTAAATACTATTTCCATTAAAAGATGGAGATAGTAGTTAAAATTAACAGATAAGATCGAAGGGTACTAATCAGCAGTATGCCCTTAGAGGAAGTGGCTTACTTCGGATAGTTGTGAACAAAATTAGCTACAACATGTCAGTGAGTTTACAGTAAATTAATATCCACTGGCTATATGAAATGGTCAACAGAGCATTTGAAAATAAGGTAACAGCTGAAATAAAAATCTAATTTATAAGACTGTTGCCGTAGCAGTACCGAAATTCCTGTTTGGGAACCAAAACATGGATTATAACAGACTGATTGTCTTCTGAAATGAAGGTTTTTATTTGAAATATTGCTTTAAAATTGATTGCATTAAAATTTCTGTATATGTAATTAATATAGTTTAATAAATTACATAATACCTTGGTTGATAATTGTATGTTTTACCTTTTTTCCAGTTCCAAGAAACTATATATTCATCAGACGAAGCTACAAAACTGGCAGAAAATGAATTAAATACATTCATGCAGTTGTGTAACGAAAAATGTGAACAATACAAAGAAAGTGCTATTGAAAATGTGAAGACATATTCAGCTGTTGGAGAAGATCACATTACTTGTATTAAACAAGCTGGAAAAGTATGCTTAATTTAATTATACTTCATTACTGTGTTGTGTGAAATGATTTATAATGTATTAGGGGAATTTTCTCTATGTTCAGGTGTTAACAGTATATTTGATACATCTCTTTTGATTTGCTGACAAAACATTTGCTTCATATCATCAACACCTATCATAAAGAAAACAGATATCAGACTGTGTTGTGTTGTATCTGTATTGACGTTTGTATGTTGTTTGTCAGCAGTTTGACATTATTGTTATTTTTGGCAGGTTTGTCAGCATTATATTGTTATTTGAGAGATACCGTGAGTGCGTCATACAAAATATTTTTATATATTGCTGATTTTATTTTATTATCTTATTTTAATTTTGATGGTTGTATATTCACTTTGTTTCAATTTATGAATGTCAGCCATAGTGTTATTTTTCTACAGCTAGATGTTTCCTTTAAGTCTGGCAGGTTTCTTCTTGAGTTGTAAAGTTATTGAGAAAGTCAAGGTAACCACTAGACACACCCGAACCATCCAGCTAAAGAAATAACACCAAGATCTAATACCCAAAGTATGAAAGAAGGTGAAGATAAAACAAGGATAAATATGAAACTCATTAATTGAGTTTAACCTGTATGATAAAAGCATCACAATGACACAGAAACAGAAGTAAAACAACAGTAATGTTGATAGTGTGATGCTGGAGCGTAATGATTCCATCACAAACAAATCAAACATCTGTTTGATGTTAGCATAAAACATAATGTGCTTGGTGTTTAACATAACGGGTTGTTTCAGGTTACTGCTGAAAGTCAGAGAAAGATTGAGTATGTTCTAGCAGTACCAAGATTCTATAATGTGTCATTCAAGTCTTTGACTGGGACTTACATAGCCATAGATGACTAGCAGGGCTCAGATTTGAACACGTTGTTTTATAGTAATAATATTGTGGATTGTTAGTAGTGTAAAGTGATAGTTTAACTGCAATAACTTAGTGCACAGTGATACTTATTATTTTTTGTAATTAAAAAGTGTGGCCACTGGAGGCAGATGAAAGAATATAGCAGGAAGCAGAGAACATGAAAGCATTTACACAAGAACAGATACAAATACAAGAACATATCACTACAGGATGGGGTCAGCTATATATTATAGTGTTGTAAGCTAACAGGAATTGAGAATGTCTGAAGTACAGAGCCAGTTGTAAATATTGAAGAAAATATATGAGAAATTGAATAATTAGTAAAAAGCACATAAAGTCATGCACTTTAAAAAAAAATAGTTGACCAATTATAAAAATATAAGAAGTTTGTAGAATAAAAGCAAAGAAAGCGTTGCCTAAAGTGGGCCCAGTCATACCAGAGTCCAATCTTTGGTGAAAAGCACACAGTAACTGATTGTTAATAACGTGAATAAGTTAGAGGAAAAGAAAACCCTGTTGCTTATACTTGTTCGTAAAGGTGTTCCAGGGGAAAGGTGGGGAGCTAGAGAACTCTCCTATGATAAATTAATAAAAGCTTTGTACCTATAGTACAGGGACCAGTATCTGCATGATGTGTACTATGAACAATTGACAACAATTCCAAGGGGAGTCGTCAAGAGGCATAAGGTTTCAGAATAAAGCGTGTGTTCAGAAATTTGTAGATATTATTAGTATTATGAGGTAAAGCAAACCTTAAAAATACCCCACTAAAAGTTAGTGAAGATGCTCTCGTTTATGTGCTCCAGTTCAAAGCTACCAAATTGGCTTCCACATGTACAAAACAAATTGTCAGAATTTTTTTTTGCAATTGGTTAGAAGTGAAAAAATAATTAAAGAGAGTAAACTAATTCAAAGGAATCATTAGTACCTTAAAATTTTAAACCATAGCAAAATACAAGAGATGTAAGTGCTATAAACTTGTCACTTTAACTGTAAAAGAGAGAAAGAGAGCGAGAGTGGGTGAATACGAGGCGTGTTCTAAAAGTAGCAGACCTTTGCTCAGGAAAAATACATTTATTTTTCTGCAGGTTTTAAACATTTATCTCCTTCAAAGTACTCCCTTTTAGATTGCACACAATTGTTCCAGTGGTCCTGCCACTTTTGGAAACATGTCTGGAAGTCATCTTTTGGTATGGAGTACAGCTGTCTTGTCATATTTTGTATGATGTCTTCTCTTGACTCAAATCAGGTCCCCTTCAGTGACATTTTCAACTTAGAAAATAACAAAAAATGACAGAGTGGCAAGTCAGGAGACTAGGGAGGTTGGTGTAGCTGAGGAGTGTTGTGTTTTGCCAAGAAAGTCTGAATTAGATGAGAAAAGTGGGCAGGTGAGTTGTCGAGATGGAGTTGTCAAGTTTGCGCCGCACAGCATCACGGAGGTGACGCATAATCTCTAAGTAGTATTCTTTGGTAATTGTTTGGCCTTGTGGTGCATACTCATGATGCACTATCCCACATGAGTCAAAAAATACAATCAGCGTGACTTTGGTTTTGCTGCGCACTAGTCTTGCTTTTTTTGGCTGTGGGGATGACGAATGTTTCCATTGTGAAGACTGCACTTTGGTTACAGGATCGTACCCATACACCCATATCTTATCGCCAGTGATCACAGTGTTGAGGAAGCTTGGGTCAGTTTTTACACAGTCCAACATGTCCTCCGAAACTTCCAAATGGAGTCCCTTCTGCTCCATCGTTCACAGCTTTGGCACAAATTTTGCAGACACTCTTTGCATAGCCAGATTTTTTATCAAAATGGAATGTACTGAACCAGTGTTTAGTTCCACCTCTGCTGCAATCTCTTGGACGGTAATTCGATGATCCTCCATAACAAAAGTTTGCAGTTGGTCAGTGATTTCATCATCACGGTTTGTTGAGGGCCTGACAGAACGTGGTTTGCTATCCACTGATGTGCAGCCATCTTTGAACCGATTATACCACTCCTTAATACGTTTGATGCTCATAGTATCGTCCCCAAAAGACTGCTGAATTTTTCGAATAGTATCTGCTTGGGTATCACCAAGTCATTGGCAAAATTTAATGCAGTACTGTTGCTCAACTTTTTTTGTCAGTTTATAATAAATGAAATCCAATGGGCACTCGGTACACGTACTTACTGACACACAGCCAGAGAGCAACTGATCCATTGTACCAGGATGGTCACTGTCAGTGCTTGCGCGCTAGGTATCACTATATGCCAGTACTCAAGGTCAACGCCCTTGCTCCATTTGATCGCGCATGAAAAATATCGGTATGGAGAACCATACATGACTTCCATGTTCTAAGATTTATATTTAAAATCATATTCGAAATGAAATATTACCATAGAAACTACTTCTTTCTACTTATTGCTTCAGCCTTAACCATGGTACTGTGGTCACTAACGTATACCACCTGACGTTTTCGCATTCGATTTTCACTGATGATGGCAGTCGATGGACTGCCGAAAAGTCTGGTTTTGCAGAAATCATTGGACTACGGCTAAACAGCCCGGGAAGGAATTTTAACAAAGAACTACCGTATTTCTTTGGTGCCGATAACGTAGTACACATATAAAAAATTCTCCCCTCCCCAATCAACTATAATTTTCATTAATAGAAAATTACCCCCACCCCGTTCACCTAACCTCTTCATTTATAGATATTTCATCTACGTTTCTACAGTGGATTATTATGAGCTTCTTATTAGGATACATTATTTATCAAAATTAAGTACATTACTCTTTTGAAAACATAAAACGTTGCAGGTAAACTACCCCTTTCTCTTAACCGATCTTCACCAAAATCAATAGACCTTCAGTCCTCTACAATTCAGGGATGCATGCAAAAAAATATTTGATTCTGTTTGAATGTGCGACAGTTATCGTTCGTCATATAAACAATTACCCTTGTTAAAACATAAAACATTGCAGGTAAACTACCCCTCTCCCTTAACCGATCTTCACCAAAAACAACAGATCTTGCGAACTCAACAATTCAGGGGTGTATGCAGAACATTATTTGATTCTGTTTGAATTTGCGGCAGTTATCTTTCGCAAAAAAAAATTACCCTTCTTAAAACATAAAATGTTGCTGGTAAACTACCCCTTTCCCTTACCCGATCTTCAACAAAATCAACAGACTTTGAGTTCTCTTTAATTCAAAAAGGTATGCAAAAACGTAGTCGATTCTGTTTGAATTTGCGGCAGTTATCCTTCGTCATATAAAAAATTACCCTTGTTAAAACATAAAATGTTGCAGGTAAACTACCCTTTTCCCTTAACCGATCTTCAGCAACACCAATAGGACTTGAGAACTCTACAATTCAGGGCTGAATGCAAAACATTATTTGATTCTGTTTGAATTTACGGCTGTTATCGTTTGCCATAGAAAAAATTACCCCCGATAAAAAACGTTGCAGGTAAACTACCCCTTCCCCTTAACCGATCTTCACCAAAACCAATAGGCCTTGAGAACTATAATTCAGGGCTCTATGAAAAAGAGTAGTTGATTCTGTTTGAATTTGCGGCTGTTATCATTTGCCATAGAAAAATATCGGTATGGAGAACCATACACGACTTCCATGTTCTAAGATTTATATTTGAAATCATATTCGAAATGAAATATTTCCATAGAAACTACGTCTTTCTACTTATTGCTTCAGCATTAACCTCAGTACTGTGGTCACTAACGTATAACACCTCACGCACGTTTTCGCACTCGATTTTCACCGATGATGGCAGTCGATGGCACTGCTGAAAAGTCTGGTTTTGCAGAAAACATTGGACTACGGCTAAAGAGCCCGGGAAGCAATTTTAACAAAAAACTACTTCTTTGTTGCCGATAACGTAGTACACATATAAAAAATTCTCCCCTCCACCTTCAACTATAATTTTTAATAATAGAAAATTACCCCCACCCCGTTCACCTAACCTCTTCATTTATAGATATTTCATCTACGTTTCTACAGTGGATTACTATGAGCTTCTTATCAGGATACTTTATTTATAAAAATTAAGTACTTTACTCTTGTTAAATCATAAAATGTTTCAGGTAAACTACCCCTTTCTCTTAACCGATCTTCTCCAAAATTAATAGACCTTCCGTCCTCTACAATTCAGGGATGCATGCAAAAAAATATTTGATTCTGTTTGAATGTGCGGCAGTTATCGTTCGTCATGGAAACATTTCTCTTGTTACAACATAAAATGTTGCAGGTAAACTACCCCTTCCCCTTAACCGATCTTCACCAAAATCAATAGACCTTGAGCTCTCTGCAACTCAGGAAAGGGTGCAAAAAATTATTTGATTCTCTTTGAATTTTCGGCAGTTATCGTTCGTCATAAAAAAATTACCCTTTTTAAAACATAAAACGTTGCTGATAAACTACCCCTTCCCTTAACCGATCTTCAACAAAATCAACAGACCTTGAGTTCTCTTTGGTTCAAAAAGGTATGCAAAAACCTAGTTGATTCTGTTTGAATTTACGGCAGTTATCGTTCGTCATATAAACAATTACCCTTGTTAAAACATAAAATGTTGCTGATAAACTACCCCTTTCCCTTAACCGATCTTCACCAACACCAATAGGTATTCAGAACTCTACAATACAGGGCTGTATGCAAAACATCATTTGATTCTGTTTGAATTTGCGGCTGTTACCATTTACTATAGAAAAAAATTACCCTTGATAAAAAACCGTTGCAGGTAAACTACCCCTTTCCCTTAACTGATCTTCACCAAAAACGACAGGTCTTGGGTACTCTACAATTCAGGCCTGTATGCAACAATTATTTGATTCTGTTTGAATTTGCGGCTGTTATCGTTTGCCATAGAAAACACCCTTGATAAAACATAAAACGTTGCTGGTAAACTACCCTATTCCATTAACCGATCTTCACCAAAAACAATAGGTCTTGAGAACTCTACAATTCAGGGCTGTAGAAGTCTGTATCAACAGACAAACATTAGTTGATTCTCTTTGAATTTACGGCAGTTATCGTTCGTCATAGAAAAAATACCCTTGTTAAAACATAAAACGTTGCCGGTAAACTACCCCTTTCCCTTAACCGATCTTCAACAAAATCAACAGACCTTGAGTTCTGTATAATTCAAAAAGGTATGCAGAAGAGTAGTTGATTATGTTTTAATGTACGGCAGTTATCGTTTGTCAAAAAAAAAAATTACCCTTGATAAAACATAAAATGTTGCTGGTAAACAACCCTATTCCCTTAACCGATCGATCTTCACCAAAACCAACAAGTCTTGAGAAGTCTACATTTCAGGGCTGTATGCACAATATTATATGATTCTGTTTGAATTTGTGGCTGTTATCGTTTGCCATATAAAATACCCTTGATAAAACAAAAATCGTGTCAGGTAAACTACCCTTTTCCCTTAACCGATCTTCACCAAGAACAATAGGTCTTTAGTACTCAACAAAACAGGGCTGTATGCAAAAACGTATTTGATTGTGTTTGAATTTGCGGCTCTTATCGTTTGCCATAGAAAATACCCTTTTAAAACATAAAACGTTGCAGGTAAACTACCCCTTTCCCTTAACCGATCTTCAACAAAATCAACAGACCTTGAGTTCTGTATAATTCAAAAAGGTATGCAGAAGAGTAGTTGATTCTGTTTTAATGTACGGCAGTTATCGTTCGTCAAAAAAAAAAAATTACCCTTGATAAAACATAAAATGTTGCTGGTAAACAACCCTATTCCCTTAACCGATCTTCACCAAAACCAACAGGTCTTCAGAACTCTACATTTCAGGGCTGTATGCACAATATTATATGATTATGTTTGAATTTGTGGCTGTTATCGTTTGCCATAGAAAATACCCTTGTTAAAACATAAAACGTTGCAGGTAAACTACCCCTTCCCCTTGACCGATCTTTACCAAAATCAACAGATCTTGAGAACTCTACAATTCAGGGCTGAATGCGAAACATTATTTGATTCTGTTTGAATTTGCGGCTGTTATCGTTTACCATAGAAAAAAATTACCCTTGATAAAAAACCGTTGCTGGTAACTACCCCTTTCCCTTAACCGATCTTCACCAAAAACAATAGGTCTTTAGTACTCAAGAAATCAGGGCTGTATGCAAAAACTTATTTGATTCTGTTTGAATTTGCGGCTCTTATCGTTTGCCATAGAAAATACCCTTTTAAAACATAAAACGTTGCAGGTAAACTACCCCTTTCCCTTAACCGATCTTCACCAAAAACAAAAGGTCTTGAGAACTCTACAATTCAGGTTAGTATGCAAAACATTATTTGATTATGTTTGAATTTGCGGCTCTTATCGTTTGCCATAGAAAATACCCTTTTAAAACATAAAACGTTGCAGGTAAACTACCCCTTTCCCTTAACCGATCTTCACCAAAAACAAAAGGTCTTGAGAACTCTACAATTCAGGTTAGTATGCAAAACATTATTTGATTATGTTTGAATTTGTGGCTGTTATCGTTTGCCATAGAAAATACCCTTTTAAAACATAAAACGTTGCAGGTAAACTACCCCTTCCCCTTGACCGATCTTTACCAAAATCAACAGATCTTGAGAACTCTACAATTCAGGGCTGAATGCGAAACATTATTTGATTCTGTTTGAATTTGCGGCTGTTATCGTTTGCCAAACAAACAAAATTACCCTTGTTAAAAAAAAACCGTTGCCGGTAAACTACCCCTTTCCCTCAACCGATCTTCACCAAAAACAATAGGTCTTTAGTACTCAAGAAATCAGGGCTGTGTGCAAAAACTTATTTGATTCTGTTTGAATTTGCGGCTCTTATCGTTTGCCATAGAAAATACCCTTTTAAAACATAAAACGTTGCAGGTAAACTACCTCTTTCCCTTAACCGATCTTCACCAAAAACAAAAGGTCTTGAGAACCCTACAATTCAGGTTAGTATGCAAAACATTATTTGATTATGTTTGAATTTGTGGCTGTTATCGTTTGCCATAGAAAATACCCTTGTTAAAACATAAAACGTTGCAGGTAAACTACCCCTTCCCCTTAACCGATCTTTACCAAAATCAACAGATCTTGAGAACTCTACAATTCAGGGCTGTATGCGAAACATTATTTGATTCTGTTTGAATTTGCGGCTGTTATCGTTTGCCAAACAAACAAAATTACCCTTGTTAAAAAAAAACCGTTGCAGGTAAACTACCCCTTTCCCTCAACCGATCTTCACCAAAAACAATAGGTCGTGAGCACTCTACAAATCAGGGCTGTATGCAAAAAATTATTTGATTCTGTTTGAATTTGCGGCTGTTATCGTTTGCCATAGAACAAAAATCTACAGAGAGACACAGACACTTTTCGAAAAACGACTTTTTTCATGTTTTGAGTGTAGTACAATCAGAATCTGCAATAATCTCGAACACGATTTTTTTTTGCCATCACCATACTTCCATTTCCTTAAGGAACATGGAAGTAAAAATTACACTTGTTTAAAAAATAACCGTTGCAGGTAAACTACCCCTTTCCCTTAACCGATCTTCACCGAAATCAATAAGTCTTGAGGACTCTACAAATCAGGGCTACATGCAGAAAATTATTTGATTCTGTTTGAATTTGCGACTCTTATCGTTTGCCATAAAAAATACCCTTTTAAAACATAAAGCGTTGCAGGTAAACTACCCCTTTCCCTTAACCGATCTTCACCTAAAACAATAGGTCTTGAGTACTCTACAGGTCAGGGCTGTATGCAAAACATTATTTGAGTCTGTTTAAATTTTCAGCTCTTATCGTTTGCCATAGAAAATATCCTTTTAAAACATAAACCGTAGCAGGTAAACTACCCCTTTCCCTGAACCGATCTTCACCAAAATCAATAGGTCTTGAGAACTCTACAATTTAGGGCTGTATGCAAATAATCGTTTGATTTTGTTTGAATTTGCGGCTGTTATCGTTTGCCATATAAAGTACCCTTGTTAAAACATAAAACGTTGCAGGTAAACTACCCCTTTCCCTCAACCGATCTTCACCAAAAACAATAGATCGTGAGTACTCTACAAGTCAGGGCTGTATGCAAAAAATGATTTGATTCAGTTTGAATTTGCGGCTGTTATCGTTTGCCATAGAAAAAAAATCTATAGACAGACAGACATACAGACAGACACACAGACACTTTTCGAAAAATGACTTGTTTTCATGTTTTGAGTGTAGTACAATCAGAACCTGCAATAATCTCGAACACAATTTTTTTTGCCATCACCATACTTCCATTTCCTTAAGGAACATGGAAGTAAGATATCGGTATGGAGAACCATACATGACTTCCATATTCTAAGATTTATATTTAAAATCATTTTCGAAATGAAATATTACCATAGAAACTACTTCTTTCTACTTACTGCTTCAGCCTTACCCACAGTACTGTGGTCACTAACGTATACCACCTCACGTTATCGCACTCGATTTTCACTGATGATGGAAGTCGACGGCATTGCCGAAACATCTGGTTTTGTAGAAAACATTGGACTACGGCCAAATATCCCGGGAAGGAATTTTAACAAAAACTACTTCTTTGTTGCCGATAACGTTGTACACATATATATAAAATATATGCATAAAATTAATGGCTTGTATAAGTTAATGATTGATCTCCATTAAAGTAGTGCACAAGTTTCCAAAGTTTTAATATTATGATGTCCGTAATTAAAACATCAGAGCAGGTTTAGTGTGAATGAGGGTACAGTGTGGACAAAAATTTTCAACATTTCCTATTGAGCGTTGCTTAGAGTAAAGCTGCGAATCTACAGTGTATGTTTCACAGAACAAACACGCGAAAAAGAAGGAGCGCTCCGAAGTCACTCATGGACCCTCAGCATCTTGCAGAGGGTTCATTCCCTAAAGACGAAAAGTCTGTCTATGAATCGTTCCTCTGTAAACACGTGCAGTTACATTGCCCAGCGATCCACAGGAAGCAAATTGATGTCCATTTTTTCGGCTTGCACGCGTTATGTTGGTGTGGGTTTCGGCACTTTCCATTTAAAAAGCGTCCAAATGTAAGAAAATAAACATGAGTGAGGCCAGAAATAACGTGAATTGTGTGTGTGTGTGTGTGTGTGTGTGTGTGTGTGTGTGTGTGTGTGTGTGTCTTACCTGCCTTTTTATTGCTGTAGGCATAATAATAAAATGGAAACGTAAACATTACATAACTGAGATATGCTTACCTGCCACGAACGATATATTATTTTATACATGGAGGAGTTCATTGACATACACACGTACAGAAGTTATCTTCAAAAATACTAGAAGTCGTCCACGCTTTTATGTTGGCAGTGTAACTTACAGGAAGTTTTTTGATGTTTTTAAAACATCTAGGATGCAAACTTTTCCCAATAACTAAGTTTCCTTTTTTCGGTTCCCATCATGTTCGCACAAACAAAAACTGTAACTCTTTGTTTAGAGAGCTTCCCACCAACGCACTTTTCATTTTTAAATTTGAAAGTCTTATCTGGAGTTAATTTATAAAAAATTCCGGCTTCATGTCCATTAAAGATGTCTTCATCTTTATATGATCGTCTAATTTCTGGCCAAGTGTTACGCACCCAATTGCCTGTAACGTTCAGATCTACGCATTTTGCCTCACCACAAATTTTTGCAAAGGAAATCGAGTGTCGGGCCTTAAATCGATCTAGCCATCCGTTGGAGCACGTAAAACGGCTGGCGCCGGCAGTCCTGTTACAGTGCTTATCGCTTGCATACAATGTATGTCTGTAGCCATGGGCTAGCGCGCGCGCGCACATATATACGTTTATATGAAATTTAGAGTAAAATATCTGAGAAATATTTGACGCTATAACAGAGTAGTACAATATTTAGTGACGTTAAAACCGGGAATTTTTATAATGTTAAAGATATCAGTTTGACTGGACTTATGACAAAATAACTCTACACCCGAGTTGACGTAACAGCCGAGGCCGTAATAACCAAGTTCCACTGTATATATAAAGATATTAACTCAAACATAATTTACATTAAAATGAAAAAATTATAATTTTATTGCCTGGCAACAAAATTATTTTATTTTCAACAATTACCATTGTTTGAAAAAGTTTAAATGAATTTTCAAGTACTTTACTCTTGTTAAAACGTAAAAGGTTGCAGGTAAACTACCCCTTCCCCTTAACCGATCTTCACCAAAATCTAAAGGCCTTGAGTCCTCTATAATTCACTGACGTATGCAAAAAATTATTTGATTCTGTTTGAATTTGCGGCAGTTATCGTTTGCCGTAGA
Organism: Magicicada septendecula; assembly: GCA_034769895.1. Lineage (NCBI taxonomy): Eukaryota > Metazoa > Arthropoda > Insecta > Hemiptera > Cicadidae > Magicicada > Magicicada septendecula. The sequence continues at coordinate 220,308,059 of CM068375.1, read as the reverse complement.
AAATACGCTTGATAAAAAACGTTGCAGGTAAACTACCCCTTCCCCTCAACCGATCTTCACCAAAAACAATAGGTCTTGAGTACTCTACAAATCAGGGCTGTATGCAGAAAATTATTTGATTCTGTTTGAATTTGCGGCTGTTATCGTTTGCCATAGAAAATACCCTTGTTAAAAAAACGTTGTAGGTAAACTACCCCTTTCCCTTAACCGATCTTCACCAAAAACAATAGGTCTTGAGAACTCTACAATTTAGGGCTGTATGCAAATAATCTTTTTGATTCTGTTTGAATTTGCGGCTGTTATCGTTTGCCATAGGAAATACCCTTGTTAAAACATAAAACGTTACAGGTAAACTACCCCTTTCCCTTAACCGATCTTCACCAAAAACAATAGGTCTTGAGAACTTTACAATTCAGGGCTGTATGTGAAACATTATTTGATTCTGTTTGAATTTGCGGCTGTTATCGTTTGCAAAAAAAAAAATTTCCCTATATAAAAAAAACCGTTGCAGGTAAACTACCCCTTTCCCTCAACCGATCTTCACCAAAAACAATAGGTCGTGAGTACTCTACAAATCAGGGCTGTATGCAAAAAATTATTTGATTCTGTTTGAATTTGCGGCAGTTATTGTTTGCCATAGAAAAAAAATCTACACACACACACACACACACACACACACACACACACTTTTCGGAAAACGACTTTTTTTCATGTTTTGAGTGTAGTAGAATCAGAATCTGCAATAATCTCGAACACGATTTTTTTTGCCATCACCATACTTCCATTCCTTAAGGAATATGGAAGTAAAAAAGGTCCGATTCTTTTTTAACACACCTTGTACACTAACTATAGGAGTAAAGCTTCTGAACAGTATCTCTTCTGCACTTAAAAAAAAAAACAGGGGAAATCTCATTGTTAATGAGATTCGTTTTTTATACACAAAAAACTAACCTCAATCAGTGCAGTGTCCATTGCAATAATTTTTGTAATAAAGCTATAACAATACATTTACTCTGTATTTATAAAGAATATTCTGTACCAAGACCTACCAAAGTAAACCTTTTATTCACTTTTAATTTTCATTTAAAAGTTGTGAAATTTCTTCTGACAATTTAGGTATAATGATCCTAAACTGTAATTGATGTAAGGCTAGTGCTGGAATTGCAAAGCATTAATCATTTATGCTTAATGCTTTTACAGTGCTTAATCATTTACAGTTGTAACGTGACGATTTTGGGGGATATTTTATTTTATTAAATTTTTGGGGTTTGTTAAAATATCCATAAGTATAATTTCCATTTGGGACCAGGCCACGTGTTGAATTGAAACAGTGTTCTAACAAAGGAACAATACGCCTTAACTATTGTGCAATCTGTACGAAAGAATGTACTAAGCGTCATTTCCTAGAACTTTGCGAGTGTGTGGCAGTACGTCCGAGCGCGTCACACCAGCAGGTGCGCGGACCGACGCCGACTTGTGAAACTCAAAAATGGCTAAAGACGAAAATTGTACGAGCACATGTTCCAGGTTGACGGATGTGAGTCCTAAGTCCAACCCTTTTTGTGACGTCAGCCAGTGCGGAACAAATATCTTCTACGACTAACACACAATCAACTGCATGGGTTAAATGCGACATAGCCGTGGCGACGAATTACAAGGCATTGTTTTCCACCTAAAAAGACGCAATCCAGTTGGCAGTGAACGTAGATCCACGCTGCCCAGTTCGCTTACAGATGCAGATAGTGTTGTGTGGGCCCGGTCGGCCGAACTTTATAAAGTGTGAACAACTAAATATAACACCGCTTTCATACCGACCGGGACCCAAGGAATTAGTGGATTTATCAATTTTAGGACGGGTGAAACAAAATTGGCAACAGACAAGTTAATTACGGGCAGTGAACCGGTGAACAAACAACGCGTGTCCGGCCGTAGTCGCGGTAGTGCACAGTTTAAATCAAAATGAATTTGTAAGATTAAAACAAGGGGCAAAGTATTAAATCGTGTGCATGTGCGTGTGAGCAGAATGGGCTGTCCTTATAAATTTTATATAAATAAAACCTAATAATTCAATTACCCTGTTTATCCTATACGATTGATCGTATTACTATTTTATATAATTTTCAAAGAGAAGAACAGTAAACATAGTTATTTCAGAATATAAAATGTGTTAGTTTAGTTATTTCGCCATTACCACTTCCTCATTTCCAAGGAATTAGTGGATTTATCAATTTTAGGACGGGTGAAACAAAATTGGCAACAGACAAGTTAATTACGGGCAGTGAACCGGTGAACAAACAACGCGTGTCCGGCCGTAGTCGCGGTAGTGCACAGTTTAAATCAAAATGAATTTGTAAGATTAAAACAAGGGGCAAAGTATTAAATCGTGTGCATGTGCGTGTGAGCAGAATGGGCTGTCCTTATAAATTTTATATAAATAAAACCTAATAATTCAATTACCCTGTTTATCCTATACGATTGATCGTATTACTATTTTATATAATTTTCAAAGAGAAGAACAGTAAACATAGTTATTTCAGAATATAAAATGTGTTAGTTTAGTTATTTCACCATTACCACTTCCTCATTTCTGTGCTGCAAGATTCGTCTAAACGTTCCCGGATTTCTTCTGAATTATTAGTGGGGGGTAGTCAGATTGCAAAATTGTCCCGTTTTTATTTAAGGTAAAGTGTAAAGGTTTCGATATTATAACCAAAAAATATCGTGGTGACTCTGGGCTTCTGATCGAAATTTAATACAAGAAGGTAAGTGAGAAAGACCGCAGGTAAGTTCCTGGCAGTATTGTTATTTTATTATTTATTTCGAGAAAGTTTGTTTAGTTACACAGTGCTTCTGTAAACATTTTTAGGTGGCACTTAAGCTTAGTATTTGCCTTTCTTAGCCCTGGAGAGTGGTAAAACATGACATGAACATCTTTTTTTTTTATGTCATCAATTTTGGGAAGATTTTGTCTCATTTCCATCATGAATGCATATAATTCTGTTTGATGTGTGTAATAATGAGGTTTTGGGAATGAGATTTTTTAATATTTTGATGAGAAAGTTGTAAAGTAATATACTGTAGATTCTGTCAATTAAAACTCCTGGTATGTAGCATTTGTTACATCAGTCATGCATCTTTGTCATTAGTGTTACAAGTTTTATCGTTTTTTTTTATACAATAAGTGATTTACTTGATCTTCTGAACACAAAATGGATACATTCACTAGTGGATAAGAATTTGATTAGGCTAAGTCAGTGGCAATCTTGCCTTTTGCTTAATTTATGTCACCTAAACCATTATTTTTATACAGATACCAAGTTACCTCAGTATTGATTAGTATTTTTAAACTGAAATCTGAATTATTGTGTCATAAAAAGAAAAGCTGGCACACTGTTATTAATTTGTTGATGCTTGTGTTGTTATTTGATGTCCATGAGGGCAATACTTTTAGGGCAAGGTTCATAGTTTTCTCCAGACTTGTTGTTGTTTGTTGTTATTTATAGCTGATGTCTAGAAGAAATTTTAACAACTTTTTAAGAAACATTAAAAGTAGAAAGCACAAAATATTCTAAACAAACATATGTTAATTGACTTTAACTTTATACTGTATTATGAAACAACACTGTATATAGTTTTCCTGAAATATAATTGTTACGTTTTATTACTTTTCCCCCCTCATAAACTTTTACTTACCTTGTACAATCTTTTTACGCACTCGCCCTGACTTACCAAAAACAGAAGATTCCAAAATACTTATAGGTCGCCACCAATATTTTTAAACAAAAGGACAAATATGGAAACCTTAATACATTTTCCCCTTATTTACTTTACTTACTTACCAGGTTCGATTAGGCGAGATTTTCTATACAGGACAGGTTATGTTAAACGGGCGTAATAACTACTCTCTACGCATGGTTATCATCATACATAATCTGAGTTTATTTTAACACATTCGTCCTTAGTTATCAACGTTGTGATACAAAATTATACTCCGAAAATTCTTTGAATTCCAATCATTGAAGTTAAACCATCAAATGAAATTTACTAGTCACAAAATTACTATACATAAATCATTAAACCAAAACCATTACAAGACATATCAGTACTTTGATCATTCGCTCTCTCTCTCTCTCTCTCTCTCTCTCTCTCTCTCTCTCTCTCTCTCTCTCTCTCTCTCTCTCTCTCTCTCTCTCTCTCTCTCTCTCTCTCTCTCTCTCTCTCTCTCTCTCTCTCTCTCTCTCTCTCTCTCTAATTAGATCCCCCTTCTTTTTCTTTTGAGATCTCATTTTAACTGGACATGTTATAAAAAAATAGAAATTGATATAAAATTTTATTTTGTTTTGGCCATTTAATTATGTTCTTTCGCTTTTATTTAACTGCACATGGTCCGATTTTTAGCACTGCCTGTTGAGATGCTTTTTTAATAATACCACTAAGTTAATCTTGTTAAAACTGTTATATTATCACCACTGTCACTAAATGTTTGTTTTAGCCGGTTTTTTATTTTTTCGTACTGCTTCATTCTTCTTAACACTTTACTGGATAGGCCGATTATAGCATTTTCGGCCTATCGCAAACGCCCGAGGCTACGGTTGAATTACGTCTACCCAGTATAAAGGTAGGCTGCCGACAACTACTATTCAACTCTGCTGTTAGTCAACAACTGACTTTAGGTGGTGGCCAAGCAGCGCGCGCCAAAGTATGTATTTTTTATTTCGCCGTCTGATTGGTCGGTATGTCCAAGTGTTCAGCCCGGGAATTCTGGTATTCTTTTACTGCCTGTTGTAACGGACGTTTTCAGTAATTCACGGCCGCATGAGTTGCCAGCGGTTGCATAATATGTCTAGACTAGTTGACTCAAAGCAAAACACATACGTGGTGTTTTGCAATATTGTTGCATGTATAGTGGATTAAGACGGGGTACCCCAAAGGTGAACATTGACTGCTTTGAATTCAGCCTGATTTAAATTATTATTTCTTAGCACACAATTCTGTACCGTTACATAATTTTTCAGTGTGTATGTAAAAACAGTTTCATGGCACATTGTACTAAGAACATTAAGAAAATACGGTATATTTCAAATACTAGAAAAATGTGATATTTATGATATGAAGAGTTTCTCTGTAACTTGGTTATTGCAAATGTGAGCTGCCCAGTGCACTAACTTATTATACAATAAACATTAAAACTGTATGGTGAGGAGATTATTAAAATAATCTGAGAATGAAAAATGTATTTAATGGTTTTTTAACACTATAAATGACTGGATTTAGTACAATACACACCAAGGAGTGTAGTTTAACAATTACAGTTCAGTAAGCTCAAAGGCTCAAAAGATTTTGGTTAGTACAGTAGAAGTTGTTTCGTTTGAAGTTGAAGGGACCAGTATAGAATCTGAATTATCAAAAGATTCAAATTAAGGAAGTTTTAAGAAGAGTAGACAAATCAAATAGAAAACCAAAGTTTTCCGAGCAGTATGTTATTTTATTATAAAATTATCTTGTATACTGTATACGTACATTATTATACTGTATTATGTTCATTCATCTTTTCTTTTCCAATAACTCTTGTTACTTTAGTTTGTCGCAGTTTTCTATGTGACTCATATCAATAGATTTCTTCTGCAATATTTTGAAGTTTTATTAGTATGTATAAAAACCTGATGCCCATTTCACAGAGTATTCTGTGTCTTCAGAGGTTTCAATGTGAATTAACGAATTATCAATTTTGATTAAGAAAATATTGCAGGTGTCAATGGGCACAGCCCATTACTCTTAGTTTTTTTAAAGAAAACTAAGAGTATAAGACAAATTCCTACATGTAAATTTCTGCATATATTATTTCATAAGATTTAATCACTTTCTTCAGCCTTTTTTAATAATTGAAAGTAACCTTTTTTTAATTAGTCATGTTTATCACTTTTTGGACTTCAAGACCTGGAATTGTGAAATGTAATAGGCCTACTATGATTATTTAACAACTGTGGGAAGAACCAATAATAATTATAAACAAAGAAAATGTAACATACCTAACTTACAAATACACATATCAAGATCTCCAATACATTATAAAGAATACAAAATTGGATAAACATAAATATAAATATGCATACAAACTAAATAAAAGTATATATAATATAATAATAAATAGAAAAGACTGTGATATATACAAATTAAGTGAAATATACAGAATAAAATGTAATAACTGTGACTACATATACATCGGAAGAACACATAGAAATTTCAAACAGAGATTTATGGAACATTTCAGAGCTTTTAATAATAAAAAAACGGGAATCTCCAGCATAGCAGATCACCTGTATAGCATACAAACCTTATTAGTATGAATCATAGTATAACAAATATAACCAACAATATGGAAATAGTGGAAATAAACAATAATAAAAATGACATTATACAGTTAGAAAAATTATATATATATATATAGGAATGTTAATTATCGACCGTATTATTATACTGTTAATGATTTCGAGGTTCGGTCATTAATTATGAAAACTCAATTTGCGACGTTTCGAGATTTATTCTTCTCATAATCATGCCTACAACATTAAAATATAGTCTTTACACACACCTATACACACTTACAAATAATATAATTGTAGTAAGACTATATTTTAATGTCGTAGGCATGATTGTGAGAAGAATAAATCTCGAAACGTCGCAAAACTGAGTTTTCATAATTAATGACCGAACCTCGAAATCATTAACAGTATATATATATATATATATATATATATATATATATATATTTCAATCACTTTCTGCTACAGTCCGTTTCTTGATGTGTATAATACATTTAATATTTATACATAAATTTACCTCAAGATGTTATTTTTCTATTTGGAACATGTTTCGGGTACTATCTTGTACCCATCCTCAGCCTTCCGGTTTTTTTTTGTCTGGTGAAGTACATATGTGTTGTTGGTTGCCTATTATTATTGTGGCTTCCTGTTGGCTTCTGGTATTTCAAGTTGGTTTTATTGTGTGTGATTGTGGTGTATGTGTTAGTTTTTTGTGTATTTTCAATGTTGAGTGCTTTGAATATTGTGTCATGTTTTGTATTGATTTGTATTTGTTCAGGTATTAGTTTGTTTTCTGTTTTATGTTTGTATATTTGTAAATTTTCCCATATGTTCATTATGGTGCCTTTGTGTGGTATATGTTTTATTAGTGTTACATTGGTTATGTCTGGGAATTCATGTCCTGTGTTTATTGCATGTGTGGCTAAATTGGATTTATATATTTCTGTTTTTTTGTACGCATTTAGGTGTTCAAAATAACGTTTTTTCAGCTGTTTTTTTTGTTTGTCCTATATAACATTTATTGCAATCTTGGCATTCAATTTTGTATATACCGTTAGTTGTTGTATTATCTTTGTTGTGTGAGCTATTTAGATTTTGTAATTTATTTTTATTAGTTTTGTATGCTATTTTTATATCTGTGTTTTTAAATAGTTTTGTTAGTTTTGTCATTTTATTATTTATATATGTGAATGTGGCCCATTTTGTGTTGTTGTTATTATTTATGTGTTGTTCAGTTTGATTAATTCTTAATTGTTCAGTTTTTATTTTGTATTTGATTTTATTTTCTATTTTGATCATAGTATTTTTATTGTATCCATTTTCATAACCAATTTAGTATATTATATTTCTTTCTTACTGTTCTCTGCATTTGTGTTTTTGTTATTTGATACATATAGTCCATCATCTACATGTCTTATCCATGTGCCATTTGGGTCATGTGTTTTTATGATATTTTGTATTTTGGTGTCTATTTGTTGTAGGAATATTTCTGCTATTATGCTTGATAATGGTGATCCCATTGCTAAACCTTCTTTCTGTTGATAAATTTTGCTATTAAATTTAAAGTAATTTTGTTTTAGTATTAGTTGGAGACTATTTTTTATTTCGGTTATATATTGTTTGTTTTCATTTTGTTCTTTAAGTTTGTTTATTATTATGTCAATTGTTTCTTCTACTGGGATATTGGTGTACATGTTTGTTATGTCATATGATGTGAAAAATGTATTTTCATTTATATTTATTATTTTTAGTTTGTCTATTAATTCGTATGTATTTTTTATGTTATGATGGTTATTTGTTAGATGGTTACTTTTTAGTTTTTGTGCTATTATTTTTGCTATTTTGTATGTAGGAGCTTTTTTGAAATTGATTAATGGACGTATTGGGTTGTTTAATTTGTGTATTTTTATAGTCAACCAACAACACATATGTACTTCACCAGATAAAAAAACCGGAAGGCTGAGGATGGGTACAAGATAGTACCCGAAACATGTTCCAAATAGAAAAATAACATCTTGAGGTAAATTTATGTATAAATATTAAATGTATTATATACATCAAGAAACGGACTGTAGCAGAAAGTGATTGAAATAATATAACCATACAAGGTAAATAAGCCTACAGTGAAAAAACGAAAAGTGAGGTTATAAAACAAATGCAAAAACAAAAGTGTATAGTGAAAAAATAGTGAAGTGAATATCAAATTAAGAGAAATCAACTACCAAATAACGGATAACAAATCATCTCTCACATAAATATACATTAACATGTACACAAACAACATAACCACAATTCCATATAACCACATTACCAAATTATTAAACAAATTTCAAACACGAAAAAAACAACTAATGAACACAAACATGAACATATACTTCAATAGACAATGCCAAAAACATAAATTAACACCTAAATACATCAACATAAACACAAACAACAAAAATATGACTGCACAAAAAACTATAAAACAAGCACAAAGGCTATGGTTACAAAACGAAATTAATCAATTATACAGTAAGAAAAATAGCATAACACTAGACATATACAAACTAAACTTAGAGCTAACAAGTTTATTACATCCAATCACTTGGAATAATAAATACAATAACATAGAAAATAAAATAAGATTTGAAAAAAACAAAAAGACTTATACAATCAACAAAAAACTTAACACATTAAAACAACAAAACAAAAATCAAGAACAAAAATAAACACATTTTACCCTCGAACCATTAACCTTAGCAATACAGAATTTAACAAAAAAGAAACAGAATATTTAAACAATATGTCAAAAACTAACATAACCCAAAATGCAAACAAAAATCTAGAAAATTTAATAGTAGAAACAGAATTTGCCATTAACCTAATAAAAGACAATATGCAAGAAGAAAAAAGAACAGAAGCAACACATATAATTAAAAAAATAATCACTAGCGAAATGAAAAACAAAGATAAACAAAAGAAAAACAATAAAACAATAAAAGAAATTAAAAATAAAGTAAAGAACAATAATTTAATAATAACTAAAGCAGACAAAAGTCAAGCAACAGTAATCATTGATAAAGCAGACTACATAAAAAAAACCGAAGACTTCATCAACAATAATAAATGCGTACAACTAGATAAAAACCCAACAGAAAACTATCTTAAACAAACAATAAAACTAATAAAAACAACTAAAAACATTTTCAACAATAAAAAAATAGACATATATATAAACAATAATCCAGAACCACCTAAAATGAATAGCCTAATAAAAATACACAAATTAAACAACCCAATACGTCCATTAATCAATTTCAAAAAAGCTCCTACATACAAAATAGCAAAAATAATAGCACAAAAACTAAAAAGTAACCATCTAACAAATAACCATCATAACATAAAAAATACATACGAATTAATAGACAAACTAAAAATAATAAATATAAATGAAAATACATTTTTCACATCATATGACATAACAAACATGTACACCAATATCCCAGTAGAAGAAACAATTGACATAATAATAAACAAACTTAAAGAACAAAATGAAAACAAACAATATATAACCGAAATAAAAAATAGTCTCCAACTAATACTAAAACAAAATTACTTTAAATTTAATAGCAAAATTTATCAACAGAAAGAAGGTTTAGCAATGGGATCACCATTATCAAGCATAATAGCAGAAATATTCCTACAACACATAGACACCAAAATACAAAATATCATAAAAACACATGACCCAAATGGCATATGGATAAGATATGTAGATGATGGACTATATGTATCAAATAACAAAAACACAAATGCAGAGAACATACTGAAACAAATCAATAACATACATCCCAAAATACAATTCACAGAAGAAAAAGAAAAACATAACAAAATCAACTATTTAGACATAACCATCACAAGATACAACAAACACATACAATATGCAATATATAGAAAACCAACTTCCACTAACATCATTATACCTAACCATTCTGACCACCCACCACAACATAAAATGGCAGCATTTTATTTGTTATTTAACAGAAGGTACAAAATACCCCTAAACAAACAAGAAACTGACAAAGAAAGAAATATAATATACCAAATTGGTTATGAAAATGGATACAATAAAAATACTATGATCAAAATAGAAAATAAAATCAAATACAAAATAAAAACTGAACAATTAAGAATTAATCAAACTGAACAACACATAAATAATAACAACAACAAAAAATGGGCCACATTCACATATATAAATAATAAAATGACAAAACTAACAAAACTATTTAAAACCACAGATATAAAAGTAGCATACAAAACTAATAAAAATAAATTACAAAATCTAAATAGCTCACACAACAAAGATAATACAACAACTAACGGTATATACAAAAATGAATGCCAAGATTGCAATAAATGTTATATAGGACAAACAAAAAAACAGCTGAAAAAACGTTATTTTGAACACCTAAATGCATACAAAAAAACAGAAATATATAAATCCAATTTAGCCACACATGCAATAAACACAGGACATGAATTCCTAGACATAACCAATGTAACACTAATAAAACATATACCACACAAAGGCACCATAATGAACATATGGGAAAATTTACAAATATACAAACATAAAACAGAAAACAAACTAATACCTGAACAAATACAAATCAATACAAAACATGACACAATATTCAAAGCACTCAACATTGAAAATACACAAAAAACTAACACATACACCACAATCACACACAATAAAACCAACTTGAAATACCAGAAGCCAACAGGAAGCCACAATAATAATAGTCAACCAACAACACATATGTACTTCACCAGACAAAAAAACCGGAAGGCTGAGGATGGGTACAAGATAGTACCCGAAACATGTTCCAAATAGAAAAATAACATCTTGAGGTAAATTTATGTATAAATATTAAATGTAATATATATATATATACCTTCATAAAAAATATGACAAATTGATGAATCAACAGACAATATTTGAAAAATGATCAATTATTTCAATACATATCTGGCTTGGTTTCACCCAATAATGATGGCAGTGGAAAGTTCAAAATGAAGTACAGGAAGAGGTACTAGACACAGTTAACAACAGTTATACATTTAAAGAAAAACATCACAACAGGAACATTACAGTGTATGAACTGATGATGAAATTTTAATATTTCGAAAAGGCCTTATTCATTATTTTAAAAAATGGAATTTTACTGATTTTGGTGGTATGTATATAATAATATAATAACCAATAATACATTCTTTTTTTTTGTTGTTAGCATTTAATTTAAAATAAAATTTTTCAGTACTGGTTATACTAATCACAACTTAATTATTTCGATAAGTGTGTTATGAGCATACATAGCCCAAGCGCTGCTCAGTACACTTTGTAGAGTGACAGTTCGTTTGCGTGGAGTAATTTTTTAACCTGTATTAATAGCATAAATATTTAATTTGATAACCTGTATGTGCTGATTATTTAGAATTAAGAGTAAGTGAAAGAGCAAGACATATCGTAAATATGAATATGGTGTTAATTTTTTTTTTAACGTTTTGTGTCATAATTTGATTTACGTCGAATGTGTAATCAGTAACCTGGAGTTTTTTGAAAATGTCTTAGAAAACCTGGAATTATGCATGAATTTTCTGGCCTTGATTTAGTGGCGACCCTGTAGTGTGTTCATATAAATTATAGTAATTAAATTTGACTGTATAATTTATTATTCATTTTGCATGTCCCTGCTAAGAGTAAAATGTTCTTATACACTGGTGATGGATTTGTTTCTAGTCTGTGGCAAGCACGTTAGTTATTGAAAATGAAGTACAATACTTGGATACATTATTCAAGAAGAAAGATGCTTTATTATCAGATTATGCCAACAACAAAAATCTTGTGCTGCAAATGCAACATCAAGTGGCTACTGATGTGAAGAAATTAACAACTGCCATCAGTGAATTCAGGTTGAAAACTAATGTCCCAACAGGTTAGCATTTGTTTTAATATTTTCTAATGTAAACATTATTTTGTTGTTGTTAATCCCTTTTAGGACCAGTCTGGCATACTAGACATCAGGTTCCAGCTGTGGAAACTGATGTGTTATGTATCCAGATACGTTTGATGTAACTGCTGTCGTTGATTTTGAAATCACCTCACTCAAATCAGATCACTTCTATCATAATGTTAGCGATTATTTAAAATAATTCATATGGTACTCTGATGGACTGGTTGAAACGGATCAGTACAATGATCACTACAAATGGTCACCCAATCTCACAACATTAGGTACTTCCTTTTGGTTTGTTGAAGTCATTGATTTATTCTAGTCATACTGGCACACTATAAAAACTTCAAAATTGCATTGTGGAAGCTACAGCAACTATCAAGAATAGCTTTTAACACTTTCTAGACTGGAGCCTCTCGGCTGTAGCTAACAACCAGAAACTGCACATTTTTGGATTATTTCCAATTTTTACTATTAAAAAAACTGTTCAACTTTGCTTTTGTGTAGTAGAATTTCTTCTCTAATTTGATATGTTGCACAATTTATCCAACATTTTTATAGCTTTCACATTTTTAGTTTTATGTGTCCATGTTTTGAATTAAAAAAAAACTTCTGTTAGCACACACACAACACTTTTCACATTGTCCTGGTAAAATTATGTCCCTAAATCTATTTACTTACATGTCCAAAACACTGAAAAATACTACATATTTATTTAGAAAAGTAAGAAAAGATATTTATATATTATACTTTATTTTAGTATGGATGCTTTGAAGCACTTTGACACACACACAGAGGAACGTTACAGGCTTGACAGAAATTATTGAGCTGATGAAACATACTGTACACATGGAATTCGGCACAATACTACTAACATGTACATCAAATCATTATCGTAAATTTCATGTACAATTTTGTCATCAAATTCACTATCAACCATTTCAGAACCAGTTTGCAACCTGTTCAAGTTCCTGAGTGGACAGATATTGGTCTCGTGAAGCCATGATAATAATAAAACTTAATACTAATAAAATTAAAATAGAACACAAAACACCCAAAAATTCTCTATAAAGTTTAGAAAACAACCAGAAACACATCATGAAACTGTGCAAAGTTTAGCCAGAAGATGGCATTACAGCTGAGAATGGCAAACAGCTGTCTCTTAACGTGTACAGAAAATCCGCTGTAATTCGTGTTTCATAATGCTAATGCCATCTATAAATTTTTTCGTGTTCTAAGAGTCGAACAATCCTATTACAGCTGTTCACAGCTGACTATATTTCGTTGGATAAGAAATACAAGGATTGAAACGTGAAAACTTGTTAACTCGTCCTTCGTCAACAGATATCAAAGGCATTTTTGTGACTGATGAGTTAATATGTCCATCATCTCAAAAGTGTTAATGAGTTGTATCTTATCCCCCCAAAACGTCTTGTTAACAGTCTGTTTTAAGACTATGTTAATATACTTTTCTTTTTTTACTTCCATGTTCCATAAGGAAATGGAAGTATGGTGATAGCAAAAAAAAAATCGTGTTCGAGATAAGGGCTGATTCTGATTGTACTACCCTCAAAACATGAAGAAAAGTCATTTTTCGAAAAGTGTCTGTGTGTAGAATTTTTTCTGTGGTGAATGATAACAGCCGCAAATTCAAACAGAATCAAATCTTCTCCATACATCTGTGAATTGTAGAGGAGTCAAGGCCTATTGATTTTGGTGAAGATCGGTTAAGGGGAAGGGGTAGTTTACCTGCAACGTTTTATGTTTTAACAAGAGTAATTTTTTTATGACAAACAATAACTGCTGTAAATTCAAACAGAATCAAATAATGTTTTGCATATCTGCCTGAGTTGTAGAGGACTGTATGCCTATTGATTTTGGTGAAAATCGGTTGTGGGGAAAGGGTAGTTTACCTGCAACGTTTTATGTTTCAACAAGAGTAAAGTACAGTAGAAGCCCGATATAGCGCGGTTGTCGGGTGACATACTTTCCCCCGCGTTATAGGCGTAACCGCGGTATATCGGAAGGTGACCTGTACAGTGACAAATGATGGGGAGGGAGGACCGGGAAAAAGGCTACAGCATAATGCACTACTATATACTGTATGTAAATTACGTCACCAAATGTAGAAATAAAAAATAAGAAAACTGTATTTTAATCCAATACGTATTTTAATCTATTTTAATCCAATGGAATATAAAATACACTATACATTGCTCACTCGACCTACTGTAGGCCTAATTGTTGGTCTTAAAAAAGTCTGTAATTGTTGTTTGACGGGATAATGCACAGCGTTTCTTTTCCGCGTATTGTTTTATAAACACGAGGTGCAGCAGATGAACATTATTAGATTCACTTTGCCTCTCCATCCACGAAATTACTTTGTTTATGTGTATTATCACTTCACTAACATTTGGAATAACTTCTTTCACTTCCACCCCATTTTCATTTCCATCATCATCATCGTCTTCTTTTTCTTTGCAATTTGCATTTCGGACTGCATCGATGATATCTTTATCTCCTATACATTCTGTAACAGGCTCACCGTTGTCAACTTCTGCCCAGTCATTCAAGTCATCTAGAGTGAAGTTGCAATGCAGAGCACTACTCGCAGACTGTACATCACTATTAGTGAATCCGGCAATAGAGCAATTTCCATCGGCGATGTTTTGCTCAAAGGAACATTTCTTCCAGCAATTATGAATCGTAGCCGTACTAATACTTTCCCATGCAGGACCTATTGAATATGCAACTGTTTTCAGGTTTATTGACTTAAGGTAAATTTCCATTTCCTCATCAGAATTCACTATAGCACTCAGAAGTTCACGGCGGTAATGCGCTTTAAACGCTTTTATGATGCCTTGATCTAATGGCTGGATCAGTGCTGTAGTGTTTTTTGGCAAGAACATGACTCCGATTTTCCCATCTCTTGACTGTTGCATATCAGCAGGTGGATGTGCTGGATAGTGGTCAAGGGTCAGTACAGCTCTTTCTTCGAGGTTGAGTGACCGCAGGTGGCTTCTCACAGATGGAACAAATTCTTCATGGAACCATTTACCGAAAATATCACTTGTCATCCAAGCATTTTTTGTATTACGATATGTGATGGGTAATGACGTCATGTTAACATGTTGAAAGCATCTAGGATTTCGGCTTTTCCCTATACAGAGAGGTTTAACTTTGTGGCTGCCTGATTTATTTGTGGCAAACAGGAGGGTAACTCTATCCTTATTTATTTTTAATCCAGATTTATTTATTGAATTATTCACATCCAGAGTTCTGGTAGGAAGCATTCGAAAATACAGAGCAGTTTCATCACAGTTATACACTTGATGGTCATATAAATCGTTATCGATCATTACTTTGTTTAATGCCTGAGGAAAAAGTGCTGCAGCTTCACTGTCACATGATCGTGCTTCCCCTTCAATGCTTATCTGGCTTATACCATGACGAGATTTCCATCGCGAAAACCACCCATCAGATGCATTAAAGTCACTGTTGCCATGTAAAGTAAAAATGGAATTTCACAGCTTGAGCTCTAATAACTGGTCCTGACAGTGGCACACCTTCACTTCGTTTTATTAAAAACCACCTGTACAGACACTCATCTAGTTCACTATCCTTACCTACTTTAGTCTTTTTTTCTTTGCAACCCCACTTCACTTTCAACTGTGTTCACAAAACTTTTAAGTTTATCTTCTTCCTTCATCCACCCTCTAATTGTTCCTTCTGGGATGCCACACTCACGTGATAAACTTGCCTTTGACTCTCCGTTCTTCACACGATCAATTATTTTGAGTTTATCACTCACAGAATATGCTTTTCTTTTCTGCGACATCACAAAACTCTACACTATGCGAATTTATGACAAAGACTATACACTTTGATAAGATAATATCAGAGTATGACCTTATACTGTACTGTAATATGAGGGAGAGAAGGGATTTAGTTGGCTGCTTGCCTTGGCATGAATTCTTAGAAACGTAGAGACTATAAATAGCTCGGGCAATTGTTTATGTCTACAGGTACACTTGAACTGGCAATTCTGGCTGTTGTTTACAACGCCGTTTCCAACAACAAGCCTTTGTTTACAATAAACGCAACGCATTCCAATGTTGTGGCTACGGAAGTCACATAAACAATTCATAATTTACTCACTCTCTACAAGTAAGAATTTTCGCTAATAACGGGCGACATACTCTTCACCGTGTTATATCCGAATCCGCGGTATATCGGACCGCGCTATATCGGGCTTCTACTGTACTCAATTTTGATAAATAAAGTATCCTGGAAAGAAGATCATAATAATCCACTGTAGAAACGTAGATGAAATATGTATAAATGAAGAGGCTAGTTGAAGGGGAAGGGGATACTTTTTATTTATGTCATGTGTACTACGTTATCATCAACAAAGAAGTAGTTTGTTGTTAAAATTCCTTCCCGGGCTGTTTGGTGTGGTCCAATGTTTCCTACTAAACCAGACATTTTGGCAGTGCTATCGACTGTCATCATCAGTGAAAATCGAGTGCGCTAAAGTGAGGTGATGTACGTTAGTTGAGAGAATTGAATTTATTTCAATTAATAAAATCGAGTCCCTAGTTCGGACATCACTGAGACTTTACGTCCTTTTATTGCAAATAATAAAATTTATTGGATTTTATTAAAACTTCGTTTTTCTTACCTTTGGGATTCAATCCAGGGTTGTATAGACGAAAACAGTTGCAGAGGGATTATTTGGTTTGAGTTGCGAAATGATCTTAACACAGTTTATTCTGACTAAACAAATTATGTTTCTTTTATTGAATAAAAGTATGTTTTTTTCTACACCTATATAACAACGTCTCAGATTCTCCTCATTTCTTGTCTACTAATACATTGATTAAAAGTTTTTTTAGTTTTTTGTTTAATGAAAATAGCATATAAAGTTACCGGTATACAAAATAAGAATAAAACAATTCTTACGATTACTATTCTTACATGACTATAACAAGGTGCTTAATATGCTTAATGACCCAGTACTTTGTTTCACTCACTCTCTCACCCTTTTTACATTTTCATATTTAACCCCCGTTATTAGAGCTCTTTAATTCTGTATTTTTTCGATATTGTACTATTTTTTCATATGTTTATAAAATTTATTTGATAGTTTATGAGTGGTACTTAACCACTCCACGGTGTTCCAAACAGTTTCACCACCACCACGTGTTATTCGCTGTTTCACTGGTCACTACGCACTTGTTTTAAACGTTTATACGTCTATCACTGTAGTTGTACGATCATTACTCAGTAGTTCACTACTATTTTAGATTATATTTTATAACATTTTGTCGGCTGACGTAACTCACTCGCTCGCACACATTGATAGTTACTAGAACCGCGCGCTCCTATACTGCCCGCGCGGCTCTGCTGTCTACTTTTACGATCTAACGATGACTGACTACTGTGACCTCCTGATGAAAACTAACTTGTGGTAATTACGTGTTTCTCTGTAATTCATCAGAGAGACTGAGTTGCCAGTGGTTACATAATACGTCTAGCCAGGCTGTCTAGACATAAACAGTCGGGTGTTTCATAATAACATTGTATGTGTAGTTGGTTAAAACGAGGTACACCAAAGGTGCACACTGACTGCTTTTCAAATTATTTCAATTATTACAATTTATTCCCGTCCCTGATCTGTCCCGTTACATAGTGACCACAGTACTGTGGTTAAGGCTAAAAAAAGATGTAGTTTCTATGGAAATATGTCATTTCGAAAATGATTTTAAATATAAATCTTAGAACATGGAAATCATGTATGGTTCTCCATACAGATATTTAATTTTTAAAACATGCCCCTAGGATACTGGTATGCAATTTGAAAAGTCATCAAATATGGACACACAAACACACACATATGGATAGACATATGAATAGTTTAATCAAATTTTTATTTACTTTTAAAGTAATAATAGAAAAATACTATACCAACCTATACCTTGTGTGAAAGCAGAAGAAGACTCGCTTCAAACTATGAAAAGTAGCCTAGAGTTTTTAGTTCGTATTTTATTCTAGGTCCGTAAGAGTCACACAGACGTGTCACACTCACAAGTAGTTGTGCTGTAGTAAACACATGTTGTATAATATTTATGTGCAAAAAGTGGTGTTTTGATATTTTGTGTGGTTGTAGGTGATACCCCAGAACGTAAGGAGTATAAACTTCCTGTGGTTGTTACAAAAAGTATAATACCAAGAACAATAACTGAAACAGAAGCACTAAATGAAGACAGCGTACTGGAAGAGAAGGTATTGTAATGTTTAGCTGATTATTCATCTCCAAAAACTCAATTTGTTCAGTTGTGAAAACATACAAGTATTATTTGTTTCAATTTGATTTTTCTCTAGCAATATACAACTGTATGTTGTTTGAAATGACATACAACATAGAATTATAAACATATTGCTAAATGGTTTTGATGATAATTTGTAAATGTCATTGGTAAATGATAACAGTCTGTATAACATTATTTGTATTTATCTCTTTGTATATAATCCAAGTCTCTTATTGAATTTAATGCATACTTACTTTTATATTTATTACAGGGAGTAAAGATTTGTAATAGTAAATAGTCCAAGTGTTTAAATTATAATCACAGAATTTCAATTAAAAACATAGACGAATGTTCTGTTGGTGGAAGTATTTATTTACATAAAATTATTTTTTAGAAACAACCTTGAAGATTATCATACTTAGTACTACTAAAATGTTCGTAATTCAGGCTTTAATGCTTTGATGATGTTGGACATCAGTTGATGTCCTGCAGTGTTACTGTATTTTTATTAATATGGTGCTGTGTGTATAAATACATCCTTGTAGCCACTTTGAAACAAAACCTGTTCTTATAATACTGAAATCATCTGCTACATTGCATTTCCATTCACTTTTTGTAATAATAGCTGACAAAAATTCAGCACATGTTAAATGTTGTGTTATGTATAAAATTTCATTGTGCTTAGTGCCAAGTTTTAAAAATTTCATTACAAAAATTGTAGAACAGTAGCTGTGTAAAACTTGTTGCAGTAAAAACATTACACAATGTATTGTTTAATGTGTTTATAACAAATAATAATAACATCATGAGATTTTAGTAGCTACATGAGTCTTGGTCAATTTTTCCTCAAAACATCAGTCTTATGAAAAGCAATTACATGCAATTTTAGAATTTGGTGAAATTCTGTGATATTTAAAGTCTCATTTTTTGTAAATCAGCAACAGACCTGAAATTTTGCATGCAGAGAATAAAAAATATAGGTACTTGTTAGCTTAACCCTGAAGAAAATCTTTGCTTTCTCTGATATTTTCAAAAATCTGTTTGAACAAGGTTTTTTTTTTAAACGTGCATACATACATATATATACTATTATACATCATGTATGAAGTGAAATATTTGGATTGAAAGTATAAGTACCAGACAGCTCAAGTCTTTCTCTTAAAAAAAAAAAGCTTTTTGGTTCATTTCTCAGTGTGTTTGA
This sequence comes from Magicicada septendecula, assembly GCA_034769895.1. Lineage (NCBI taxonomy): Eukaryota > Metazoa > Arthropoda > Insecta > Hemiptera > Cicadidae > Magicicada > Magicicada septendecula. Next base: position 220,288,222 of record CM068375.1, on the reverse strand, counting down.
AAATATTTTTTAACTGTTTTGCTGGCCAGATGTTTTTTACTATATTTTGGTCTCAGTACATTATAATGTCACATTCTCTTTAATGGCCTTTAGTATGAAAAACAATGGTAATACAAAAATCATAAGCACATTGTTTTTCCAAAATTGTTTACCCTTTTAAATCATGTATTCTTGTTTTCTTATACACTCATTACTGATGAAAATGTTAAAAAATCGGCTTTTTTACCATTTTGCTCATTTTTTTATGAAGTGCCCTCTGTATACATCTAAGCATTTTTAAATATTTAAACAGAATACTTTAACTTGGTCCAACTTTTGTGCATTTTTAAAAATGTTTTTCCATATGAAAATCTTTGTTGACTGGACTGTATGCAATTTTGGTGTCGAGGTGTCCTTTTCTTATTTACATTGACTCTTAAGGCCTGTCAACTGATGTTACTCTCTGATCTTCTAAGACCAGACTATCCATACTTTTGCATTCTAATAATATCTGCCATTACACTTTGTCATCACTTTTTCGTAGCTCTTCTTGGTAACCCTTCCTATTAATATAATATGTTATATTTCATTGATAATTAAATGTTCTAATTAAAGTACGGTGAAGTTTTTTCTAAATTTTCACATATTGAAGGTGATTGCACCACATAGGGTAACCGTTCCAATAGATTACCTTATAAAAGATGATATCTTGTAAAAAACATTATTGTTAGTGAAATATTTTATATTAATAATAGTAATAAGTGAATTTGATGTTAGTAATGATGAGTATGAGTTAAGTTATTTTAACGTCACCCATCTTAACCTTACCTGTGCTCAATGAGTTCGTCGGACGGATTTTGGAGTTTTCTCATAAGGGAAAGTTTGAATGTTTAAATTGTTTTCACAGGGACAATGATGCAGTTTCTACATTCCGCCTGTCAAAAATGTGGTGGTGACCCAAGGGCTTTTGGTTTTTTAAGAGTCTTCTGAATTAAGCTAAGTGATAGTATCAGGGCTTCTTATTTGTACAATTACAGAGATAATATATTGATTATTGATATGGTACATATGGTTTACACACGCACACTGTAGCGGGTCAAATTTTGGGTGTTTTTATTTTTAACCGTATGGGGCAAGTACATTTTTATTTCTTTCATTTTGGTGCGGGTTTGTAAAAAGAAGTTGTGAAAATTATTGGGTAACAAAATTCATTCCGTTATAATAGAACGCATTGCAACGTTATTTTCCAAGCAACAGCACGATGTTGAGAAACAGCGTTTGGAACAAAGGCGATGCGCAATTTCAGTGGTGTAACACGGCAAAGGAATTTACCACCTTAAAAATTCTAAGAACTTTGTACATGTGTGTCAACGCTCAAGCGCAACTACACCCGCACGTGCTCAAAGGACGCTCTAACAAAAAACTCAAGATGGCCAGAGTGTAAAAATATTCGTCGTCTTCTCTAAGACCTCCCGGAAGTCGCATTAAACTCCGCCTACTGTTGGTGACATCAGCGGAACCAAGTCCAATATCGGCCTCTGGACACACACACATACCAGCTTTAATCCATATATAAAGTGGTTACTTCCCAACAAATGAGGCCGGAGCGACGAAAGCATAGGGGCAGTGAAACACTGATTCCCGGCAGAAAGTAAAAAATACCTGTTACATTAACCGTGACGGAACAGTCGACATTAAGTAGAGACGCCATATAGTCCACGAACAACCAACTTCAGCTACAGACACAGACATTTTGTTCGGACCCGGTCGGTGTAGTTTATAAACTGTAACTGAGTCCTCAATGGAGTTAATACCGACCGGGACCCGAGGAATTACGAACTCACCAATAATACAATTTGTGCGGTGGTGTTGTGGATCAGACCAATAAATAGCGGACACTCGAATCGGTAGGCAAACACGTGTTTTTCACGAAATCGCGGCAGTGACAATAAAGACAAACAAAAGGATTGGTATCGTAAAATAAAAGGGTTTTTTTTTTTTTAAATAGCGTGAATGTGTGTGCGAGCAGCTGGGCTACCTTATAAGTGTAAGAATTGTATTTTCAATGTAAGAGCTATTTCCTAACAAAATGTGTTTTGTTCTTTTGTGTGTTGTATTAAGGACTTCAGTATTTCCGTAAGTAAAATATTCATTTCATATCATAAAAATGTGTTAGTCTAAGTTATTTCGTCATTACCACTTTCTCATTTCTGTGTTGCGAAATTCGTCTAAACGGACCGGAATCTTTCTGAATTATTAATTGGGTGGGGTCAGATTGCTAAATTGTCCGTTTTATTTAAGGTGGAGTGTAAAGGTTTTCGATATTTTATCCTATATAAAAAATAATCGTGGCGACCTTGGTCTTCTGGTAAAATTCGAATAACAGGTAAGTGGATAGGATTGCGTACAGGTAAGTCCTGGTGGTGGTTTTATTTATTATATATATATTTTCGGCTTCTTTTTTATTGTTACAAATGGCGACGCGCTGCCAGGATTTTCGTTTTAATTTTATTTATACGAGATAGACCTATTTTAATACACAGAAAATAGGATGTGGTAATGACGAATGTATAAAAATTGTATTACACATATTCACAGTAGTTATTAGGCGTTTTGAGTATAGAAAAATAGTAGTTTTATATATGAGTGTTATACAAACGAACTTTAAAAAATGTCTATAATACAAAGTAACGATAGTGATTTTGCATGGGATGAGTGGGAGAATGAATTTCGAGGTGTTGTGGGTGAGATGACAGACGAGGAATGGGGTAATTTAGACGATAGGTTAACACGAATGGAAGAACAAGAGGAAGGAATATTTGCAGAAATCAATAAACATAGTGAGAGGACCAACAATGAAGGTAAGATAGCTGAAGTAATAGGGGTAGTAAATGAGACAGAAAATAGGCCTAGTAATAATGATGAGAGTGTGGGGGTAGTAGAAAAGAAGCGTTCATTGGAGGACGTGATGAACTTGTTGATAAAAATTAATGAAAATTGGGATAAACATTTTGAACTAATCACAAAGATGAATAAACACGACGAGAAGCGGGAGGAGAATAGAGGTCAGTTAAAAGAGAATACAGAAGTTGAGTTAACACAGGTAAGTGGTAATAATGTCTTTGATAATAGCGAAGAAATAACTAACAAGGTAAGTTACAGTTGTAAAAATGAATTAATAAGTAATAGTGATAAAATAGTTGAAAACGAGCTATTTAAGAATGATGTGGTGAAAACAAATAGTGATGATGAAGTTTGTGGTGAAGTAAAACTTAATAACGAAATGTTAGCGAGTGTTGATGAAATTGAGAGAGAGTGTGATGAAAGGTTAGGGTGGCAAAGGCCAAATTTTCCCCGTGATGTAAGTGGAGTAAGGACTCCGCTAGTAGTGAATTTTGAGGACAGAGTTTCCTCCGGTAATTATGTGGAAGACAAGGTGTCTTCAAGTAGTCCCCTAAATTTTTGTAAACCTGGAAAAGCCAGGAAGTGGTATAGTAAGTTTGTTGTGCCCTTTGCATGGAGTGAAGTAGGTCAGTGGTGTTGTGACAGATATTGTGATGAAAGTGATTATGAGAGAGAGAAAGAGTTGGAGTGGTTCAAGGTAAATAGAGGTTATGCAGAGCTGATAGAGAAGATGAAGATTAAGAGAATTATGATAAATAATTTAGACATACCTTGTGTAGTAGTAGACAATGATTATATTGAGGATAAATATGTACCTGTAGGAAGAATTAGTGTACTTGTAGTGGAGGAATATGATGAGAAAATAAATTACCTGGGTGTAACAACAAATATTCACGGAGGCTGGATAAAAACAAATAATGATAAGTCTTATGAAATACAAGGGAGAATGAATGACATAGAGGTAATGGTTTATAATAAAAATAATTATAATAAATTGGATGTAAATAAAAACCATTTAGTCTATAAATATGTAAGATATCTTTTTGATGATGGTGGCTAAAATAGAAAACAGTAAAAGACAGTTAAATACTTTGTTTTAAGGAATTAGACTTTGCTGATTTGGAAATTGAGATGTGATAACTGAATAAATACTGAAGTAAATTTGTAAATAAAGATGTAGTAAAGCCAATGGTATGTGTTGTGGTTAAGTAAACAATGTGTGTGTAGATTGGTGTAATACTAATATTAATACTTGCAATTTAAACAAATAAACCAAATTAATTTTGAAAACAAGTAATCAGAGAATTATAATTGTTTGGATGGTAATGAATTCTATATTGTTAATAATTAATTTAATTAAAACAATTTGATATATTTTAAATATTTTAATTGATTATGTAAATGTTGTATAATTAATTTTTTTGTAAACTCAGTTTGTTTTACGAGATGGAAATTTGGTAATGAATGATAAATTATTTAATTTAAATTAATAAATTTTGTGAAATGTTTCAGAGATGGTGGTGATTATGTTTTGTGGGCATATCATGTTAAATGGATTGTAAGTAGAAAAATTTTATAATCAGGTGTAATAAAAATATTTACAGGTGTAATTGAGATGCTAATTCAGTAATAAGATGTTATTTGGAAATCAGTTGGTTCAAGAAATAAAGATAATTAAAAAATTCTAATAATAAATGAAAAATGATAAATAATGATTATCAATAATAAATTTTGAAAATTTCAAGAAAGTTAAACGGTAAAAGGTTATGAATGGGTTAAATGAGTGTTGATGCAAATATTATATGATAATGTATATACAAATTTTAATTAGTTGTCAATTGTAATTAGTTATTATGTGGCTATTAAGGGGGTGGCCTGTGCTCTCTTAAATAGCGAAATGGGTTGGGGGTAGCAGTGAGTGTTACCTCCATCGGAGGCCAAACTGGCGATACATGTGCGGCACACCTTATCCGTGAAAAAAAAAAAAAAAAAAAAAAAAAAATACACACAATACTAAATGACAGTGTCGCACATAATAATATTGATGTGAAACAGGCAGTGAAATGAAGGTTCAGATTTCCTCGACTTTTCGGGCGGTTGCTGCCTTACCAGCACTAACCGTGGTTTTGGCTAGCAGCCAGCTATGGTCATATCAAGTCCCTTGACCATAGCTGACTTGAAATTGGTATATATTTGAAATTCAATGGGGGGACATTAGAGGAAATCTCCCGGAAACTATGGAACAGCGGCTGCCACTCTGCCCGCTTAGGGGTGGCAAGACCGGTGGCAGATCCGTTTTAGGGGTGTATGATTATTAACAAGAACATGTTGATGTTCACAACTTTAAAACTTAACAGCGGAAGCAGAGACACGGAGAGGTAAAACCCTGCTCCAAAATATACAGTCTCTGTGGAAGCGAATGGGCGCCACAGTCCAACATAATCTGAAATAGTGTGTGTGGCTGGGAGGTGACACAAAGGAGTCACGAATTTAAAGTTTATGACGTAAAAGTTTTTGCTTATTCAAAGTTTAATTCAAATAAAACTGCTTGTGCTCTGTTCAGGTAATTAGCTGCTCAGATATTTAAAAATAAGGTGTTCATGCTATAATTTTAAGTGTATTATTTTATTGTTGTCTGTTAGATAAGCATTGATAAGAATATGTAATTTTATTATGTGTTTATT